>CAUEHI010000543.1:0-32579 GCA_958507055.1 Crioceris asparagi
TAGACATATTATAGCGTATTTAGTCATAAAATGTTGAAAACAGATATTTTAGACCAAGTTAAGAGCTAAAAATTAGAAATAATCTTGTTTTCAGATTTCAAGATTTTATTCAATTTATTCACTTTTATGTGTGGATTAGACATATTATAGCTTATTTAGTCATAAAATGTTGAAAACAGATATTTTAGACCAAGTTAAGAGCTAAAAATTAGAAATAATCTTGTTTTCAGATTTCAAGTTTTTGTTCAATTTATTCACTTTTATGTGTGGATTAGACATATTATAGTTTATTTAGTCATAAAATGTTGAAAACAGATATTTTAGACCAAGTTAAGAGCTAAAAATTAGAAATAATCTTGTTTTCAGATTTCAAGTTTTTTTCAATTTATTCACTTTTATGTGTGGATTAGACATATTATAGCTTATTTAGTCATAAAATTTTGAAAACAGATATTTTAGACCAAGTTAAGAGCTAAAAATTAGAAATAATCTTGTTTTCAGATTTCAAGTTTTTGTTCAATTTATTCACTTTTATGTGTGGATTAGACATATTATAGCTTATTTAGTCATAAAATTTTGAAAACAGATATTTTAGACCAAGTTAAGAGCTAAAAATTAGAAATAATCTTGTTTTCAGATTTCAAGTTTCTTTTCAATTTCTGCACTTTTATGTGTGGATTGTACATATTATAGCTTATTTAGTCATAAAATGTTGAAAGCAGATATTTTAGACCAAGGTAAGAGCTAAAAATTAGAAATAATCTTGTTTTCAGATTTCAAGATTTTGTTCAATTTATTCACTTTTATGTGTGGATTAGACATATTATAGCTTATTTAGTCATAAAATGTTGAAAACAGATATTTTAGACCAAGTTAAGAGCTAAAAATTAGAAATAATCTTGTTTTCAGATTTCAAGTTTCTTTTCAATTTCTGCACTTTTATGTGTGGATTGTACATATTATAGCTTATTTAGTCATAAAATGTTGAAAGCAGATATTTTAGTCCAAGGTAAGAGCTAAAAATTAGAAATAATCTTGTTTTCAGATTTCAAGATTTTGTTCAATTTATTCACTTTTATGTGTGGATTAGACATATTATAGCTTATTTAGTCATAAAATGTTGAAAACAGATATTTTAGACCAAGTTAAGAGCTAAAAATTAGAAATAATCTTGTTTTCAGATTTCAAGTTTCTTTTCAATTTCTGCACTTTTATGTGTGGATTGTACATATTATAGCTTATTTAGTCATAAAATGTTGAAAACAGATATTTTAGACCAAGTTAAGAGCTAAAAATTAGAAATAATCTTGTTTTCAGATTTCAAGATTTTATTCAATTTATTCACTTTTATGTGTGGATTAGACATATTATAGCTTATTTAGTCATAAAATGTTGAAAACAGATATTTTAGACCAAGTTAAGAGCTAAAAATTAGAAATAATCTTGTTTTCAGATTTCAAGTTTTTGTTCAATTTATTCACTTTTATGTGTGGATTAGACATATTATAGTTTATTTAGTCATAAAATGTTGAAAACAGATATTTTAGACCAAGTTAAGAGCTAAAAATTAGAAATAATCTTGTTTTCAGATTTCAAGTTTTTGTTCAATTTATTCACTTTTATGTGTGGATTAGACATATTATAGCTTATTTAGTCATAAAATTTTGAAAACAGATATTTTAGACCAAGTTAAGAGCTAAAAATTAGAAATAATCTTGTTTTCAGATTTCAAGTTTCTTTTCAATTTCTGCACTTTTATGTGTGGATTGTACATATTATAGCTTATTTAGTCATAAAATGTTGAAAGCAGATATTTTAGACCAAGGTAAGAGCTAAAAATTAGAAATAATCTTGTTTTCAGATTTCAAGATTTTGTTCAATTTATTCACTTTTATGTGTGGATTAGACATATTATAGCTTATTTAGTCATAAAATGTTGAAAACAGATATTTTAGACCAAGTTAAGAGCTAAAAATTAGAAATAATCTTGTTTTCAGATTTCAAGTTTCTTTTCAATTTCTGCACTTTTATGTGTGGATTGTACATATTATAGCTTATTTAGTCATAAAATGTTGAAAACAGATATTTTAGACCAAGTTAAGAGCTAAAAATTATAAATAATCTTGTTTTCAGATTTCAAGATTTTATTCAATTTATTCACTTTTATGTGTGGATTAGACATATTATAGCGTATTTAGTCATAAAATGTTGAAAACAGATATTTTAGACCAAGTTAAGAGCTAAAAATTAGAAATAATCTTGTTTTCAGATTTCAAGATTTTATTCAATTTATTCACTTTTATGTGTGGATTAGACATATTATAGCTTATTTAGTCATAAAATGTTGAAAACAGATATTTTAGACCAAGTTAAGAGCTAAAAATTAGAAATAATCTTGTTTTCAGATTTCAAGTTTTTGTTCAATTTATTCACTTTTATGTGTGGATTAGACATATTATAGTTTATTTAGTCATAAAATGTTGAAAACAGATATTTTAGACCAAGTTAAGAGCTAAAAATTAGAAATAATCTTGTTTTCAGATTTCAAGTTTTTGTTCAATTTATTCACTTTTATGTGTGGATTAGACATATTATAGCTTATTTAGTCATAAAATGTTGAAAACAGATATTTTAGACCAAGTTAAGAGCTAAAAATTAGAAATAATCTTGTTTTCAGATTTCAAGTTTTTGTTCAATTTATTCACTTTTATGTGTGGATTAGACATATTATAGTTTATTTAGTCATAAAATGTTGAAAACAGATATTTTAGACCAAGTTAAGAGCTAAAAATTAGAAATAATCTTGTTTTCAGATTTCAAGTTTTTGTTCAATTTATTCACTTTTATGTGTGGATTAGACATATTATAGCTTATTTAGTCATAAAATTTTGAAAACAGATATTTTAGACCAAGTTAAGAGCTAAAAATTAGAAATAATCTTGTTTTCAGATTTCAAGTTTCTTTTCAATTTCTGCACTTTTATGTGTGGATTGTACATATTATAGCTTATTTAGTCATAAAATGTTGAAAGCAGATATTTTAGACCAAGGTAAGAGCTAAAAATTAGAAATAATCTTGTTTTCAGATTTCAAGTTTTTGTTCAATTTATTCACTTTTATGTGTGGATTAGACATATTATAGCTTATTTAGTCATAAAATTTTGAAAACAGATATTTTAGACCAAGTTAAGAGCTAAAAATTAGAAATAATCTTGTTTTCAGATTTCAAGTTTCTTTTCAATTTCTGCACTTTTATGTGTGGATTGTACATATTATAGCTTATTTAGTCATAAAATGTTGAAAGCAGATATTTTAGACCAAGGTAAGAGCTAAAAATTAGAAATAATCTTGTTTTCAGATTTCAAGATTTTGTTCAATTTATTCACTTTTATGTGTGGATTAGACATATTATAGCTTATTTAGTCATAAAATGTTGAAAACAGATATTTTAGACCAAGTTAAGAGCTAAAAATTAGAAATAATCTTGTTTTCAGATTTCAAGTTTCTTTTCAATTTCTGCACTTTTATGTGTGGATTGTACATATTATAGCTTATTTAGTCATAAAATGTTGAAAACAGATATTTTAGACCAAGTTAAGAGCTAAAAATTAGAAATAATCTTGTTTTCAGATTTCAAGATTTTATTCAATTTATTCACTTTTATGTGTGGATTAGACATATTATAGCTTATTTAGTCATAAAATGTTGAAAACAGATATTTTAGACCAAGTTAAGAGCTAAAAATTAGAAATAATCTTGTTTTCAGATTTCAAGATTTTATTCAATTTATTCACTTTTATGTGTGGATTAGACATATTATAGCTTATTTAGTCATAAAATGTTGAGAACAGATATTTTAGACCAAGTTAAGAGCTAAAAATTAGAAATAATCTTGTTTTCAGATTTCAAGTTTTTGTTCAATTTATTCACTTTTATGTGTGGATTAGACATATTATAGTTTATTTAGTCATAAAATGTTGAAAACAGATATTTTAGACCAAGTTAAGAGCTAAAAATTAGAAATAATCTTGTTTTCAGATTTCAAGTTTTTGTTCAATTTATTCACTTTTATGTGTGGATTAGACATATTATAGCTTATTTAGTCATAAAATTTTGAAAACAGATATTTTAGACCAAGTTAAGAGCTAAAAATTAGAAATAATCTTGTTTTCAGATTTCAAGTTTCTTTTCAATTTCTGCACTTTTATGTGTGGATTGTACATATTATAGCTTATTTAGTCATAAAATGTTGAAAGCAGATATTTTAGACCAAGGTAAGAGCTAAAAATTAGAAATAATCTTGTTTTCAGATTTCAAGATTTTGTTCAATTTATTCACTTTTATGTGTGGATTAGACATATTATAGCTTATTTAGTCATAAAATGTTGAAAACAGATATTTTAGACCAAGTTAAGAGCTAAAAATTAGAAATAATCTTGTTTTCAGATTTCAAGTTTCTTTTCAATTTCTGCACTTTTATGTGTGGATTGTACATATTATAGCTTATTTAGTCATAAAATGTTGAAAACAGATATTTTAGACCAAGTTAAGAGCTAAAAATTAGAAATAATCTTGTTTTCAGATTTCAAGATTTTATTCAATTTATTCACTTTTATGTGTGGATTAGACATATTATAGCTTATTTAGTCATAAAATGTTGAAAACAGATATTTTAGACCAAGTTAAGAGCTAAAAATTAGAAATAATCTTGTTTTCAGATTTCAAGTTTTTGTTCAATTTATTCACTTTTATGTGTGGATTAGACATATTATAGTTTATTTAGTCATAAAATGTTGAAAACAGATATTTTAGACCAAGTTAAGAGCTAAAAATTAGAAATAATCTTGTTTTCAGATTTCAAGTTTTTGTTCAATTTATTCACTTTTATGTGTGGATTAGACATATTATAGCTTATTTAGTCATAAAATTTTGAAAACAGATATTTTAGACCAAGTTAAGAGCTAAAAATTAGAAATAATCTTGTTTTCAGATTTCAAGTTTCTTTTCAATTTCTGCACTTTTATGTGTGGATTGTACATATTATAGCTTATTTAGTCATAAAGTGTTGAAAACAGATATTTTAGACCAAGTTAAGAGCTAAAAATTAGAAATAATCTTGTTTTCAGATTTCAAGATTTTGTTCAATTTATTCACTTTTATGTGTGGATTAGACATATTATAGCTTATTTAGTCATAAAATGTTGAAAACAGATATTTTAGACCAAGTTAAGAGCTAAAAATTAGAAATAATCTTGTTTTCAGATTTCAAGTTTCTTTTCAATTTATGCACTTTTATGTGTGGATTGTACATATTATAGCTTATTTAGTCATAAAATGTTGAAAACAGATATTTTAGACCAAGTTAAGAGCTAAAAATTAGAAATAATCTTGTTTTCAGATTTCAAGATTTTGTTCAATTTATTCACTTTTATGTGTGGATTAGACATATTATAGCTTATTTAGTCATAAAATGTTGAAAACAGATATTTTAGACCAAGTTAAGAGCTAAAAATTAGAAATAATCTTGTTTTCCGATTTAAAGTTTTTGTTCAATTTATTCACTTTTATGTGTGGATTAGACATATTATAGCTTATTTAGTCATAAAATGTTGAAAACAGATATTTTAGACCAAGTTAAGAGCTAAAAATTAGAAATAATCTTGTTTTCAGATTTCAAGTTTCTTTTCAATTTCTGCACTTTTATGTGTGGATTGTACATATTATAAGCCATAAAATGTTGAAAACAGATATTTTAGACCAAGTTAAGAGCTAAAAATTAGAAATAATCTTGTTTTCAGATTTCAAGTTTTTGTTCAATTTATTCACTTTTATGTGTGGATTAGACATATTATAGCTTATTTAGTCATAAAATGTTGAAAACAGATATTTTAGACCAAGTTAAGAGCTAAGAATTAGAAATAATCTTGTTTTCAGATTTCAAGATTTTGTTCAATTTATTCACTTTTATGTGTGGATTAGACATATTATAGCTTATTTAGTCATAAAATGTTGAAAACAGATATTTTAGACCAAGTTAAGAGCTAAGAATTAGAAATAATCTTGTTTTCAGATTTCAAGTTTTTGTTCAATTTATTCACTTTTATGTGTGGATTAGACATATTATAGCTTATTTAGTCATAAAATGTTGAAAACAGATATTTTAGACCAAGTTAAGAGCTAAAAATTAGAAATAATCTTGTTTTCAGATTTCAAGTTTCTTTTCAATTTCTGCACTTTTATGTGTGGATTGTACATATTATAGCTTATTTAGTCATAAAATGTTGAAAACAGATATCTTAGACCAAGTTAAGAGCTAAAAATTAGAAATAATCTTGTTTTCAGATTTCAAGATTTTGTTCAATTTATTCACTTTTATGTGTGGATTAGACATATTATAGCTTATTTAGTAATAAAATGTTGAAAACAGATATTTTAGACCAAGTTAAGAGCTAAAAATTAGAAATAATCTTGTTTTCAGATTTCAAGTTTTTGTTCAATTTATTCACTTTTATGTGTGGATTAGACATATTATAGCTTATTTAGTCATAAAATGTTGAAAACAGATATTTTAGACCAAGTTAACAGCTAAAAATTAGAAATAATCTTGTTTTCAGATTTCAAGTTTCTTTTCAATTTCTGCACTTTTATGTGTGGATTGTACATATTATAGCTTATTTAGTCATAAAATGTTGAAAACAGATATTTTAGACCAAGTTAAGAGCTAAAAATTAGAAATAATCTTGTTTTCAGATTTCAAGATTTTGTTCAATTTATTCACTTTTATGTGTGGATTAGACATATTATAGCTTATTTAGTCATAAAATGTTGAAAACAGATATTTTAGACCAAGTTAAGAGCTAAAAATTAGAAATAATCTTGTTTTCAGATTTCAAGTTTCTTTTCAATTTCTGCACTTTTATGTGTGGATTGTACATATTATAGCTTATTTAGTCATAAAATGTTGAAAGCAGATATTTTAGACCAAGGTAAGAGCTAAAAATTAGAAATAATCTTGTTTTCAGATTTCAAGATTTTGTTCAATTTATTCACTTTTATGTGTGGATTAGACATATTATAGCTTATTTAGTCATAAAATGTTGAAAACAGATATTTTAGACCAAGTTAAGAGCTAAAAATTAGAAATAATCTTGTTTTCAGATTTCAAGTTTCTTTTCAATTTCTGCACTTTTATGTGTGGATTGTACATATTATAGCTTATTTAGTCAGTAGTATAGCTATGAGAGAGCGAGCGCAAAATCGGTCAATTTTACATGTAATTTCCCATAAGGAATTCTAAGGTTCATTTTGCAATTTTTGGTCAATTTTATAAATTTTTCTAAGTCCCGTTCAAGGTCGGCGATGATTGTCATGAGCGCCATCTAGCGGAGAGGGGATAAGTAACTGCATTTAGATTCCTACTTTTCATGAGCGCCATCTAGCGGAGAGGGGATACTGCATTTAGATTCCTACCATGAGCGCCATCTAGCGGAGAGGGGATAAGTTACTGCATTTAGATTCCTACAATTCATGGCCGCCATTAGAGATTATTAATTTAATTATTTTATTACTGAGGAAAAAAGTTCACCATTGCGCGGGATCGAACCCACAACCACACACACCAATATGTTAACAGTCTAAGCGTTTTCCAAGCCTGCTATCTCGGTTGCCCATGTGAATGTGAGAAAGCAAAGTATATTTGCGGTAGGAGATAAGCGGCGAGCTAATTGAAATGTTATCGCTGTGTTAACATCGATGTCGACACCGCTTCGAAGTGAGGGCGATAAGCCGTTTGGGTGCGCTCGGAAAACCCTTCTCGTTTCAAGCAAACGACTCCCAAAATCGTCTTCTGCCGAAAATTTGATGGCGATTCAGTTTTTGATTCGTTTAAATCGGCCAAGATTTGACGTATAGAATATACGAGTTAAATTGCAAATTATACTTTTTCGACAGCATCATTAAAAGTGTTTAAGAAATTAGGAGTGAAAGAAAAATGTGTTATGTTTAATATTGTATTTATAAAATTTGCTTTTTACCCATGTGAATGTGAGAAATCAAAGTATGTTGGATGACGACGATAGGAGATAAGCCGCAAGCTCATTGAAATGTCGCTGTGTCGACACCGCTTCGACGTGAGGGCGATAAGCCGTTTGGGTCTGCGCGCTCGGAAAACCCTTCTCGTTTCAAGCAAACGACTCCCAAAATCGTCTTCTGCCGAAAATTTGATGGCGATTCAGTTTTTGATTCATTTAAATCGGTCAAGATTTGTCGTATAGAATATACGAGTTAAATTGCAAATTATACTTCTTCGACAGCATCATTAAAAGTGCTTAAGAAATTAGGAGTGAAAGAAAATGCAATATGGCGATTCAGTTTTTGATTCATTTAAATCGGTCAAGATTTGTCGTATAGAATATACGAGTTAAATTGCAAATTATACTTCTTCGACAGCATCATTAAAAGTGCTTAAGAAATTAGGAGTGAAAGAAAATGCAATATGTTTAATATTGAATTTATAAAATTTGCTTTATACCTAAATGTGAGAAATCAAAGAATGTATGTTGGATGACGACGATAGGAGATAAGCCGCAAGCTCATTGGAATGCCGATGTGTTAACACCGCTTCGACGAGAGGGTGATAAGCCGTTTGGGTGCGCTCGGAAAACCCTTCTCGTTTCAAGCAAACGACTCCCAAAATCGTCTTCTGCCGAAAATTTGATGGCGATTCAGTTTTTGATTCGTTTAAATCGGCCAAGATTTGACGTATAGAATATACGAGTTAAATTGCAAATTATACTTTTTCGACAGCATCATTAAAAGTGCTTAAGAAATCAGGATTGAAAAAATATAATGCGGTCACATAGACCATAGGCATGAGATTCGGCAGGAATAGGAGTGTATTTCTCATAACTGTGAAAAAGATACAAATATCAAGAAAAATGAAGCAAGTATCAATGTGTGAAAATGTGAGAAAATGGTACAAATACCAAGAAAAATGAACCATTATAGAAAAAATGTTGGGGTTGCACATAAGAATCGATAATTGTGTGACGAACATTTCATTCCTAACAGCATGACGTCATCCTCAATCCAACTACTTCAAATATTACAACGACATGCTTCGGTGATAACAGTCAGCTGTTGTGATAAGAGGTTGAATGAATGCTAGGCCGCATCTAGCCACACATGTGATAATGAATTAATTTTATATCACTTTACAAGATGTGTCGACATTGATTTAAATTAATATGTATATTTCTCATAACTGTGAAAAAGATACAAATATCAAGAAAAATGAAGCAAGTATCAATGTGTGAAAATGTGAGAAAATGGTACAAATACCAAGAAAAATGAACCATTATAGAAAAAATGTTGGGGTTGCACATAAGAATCGATAATTGTGTGACGAACATTTCATTCCTAACAGCATGACGTCATCCTCAATCCAACTACTTCAAATATTACAACGACATGCTTCGGTGATAACAGTCAGCTGTTGTGATAAGAGGTTGAATGAATGCTAGGCCGCATCTAGCCACACATGTGATAATGAATTAATTTTATATCACTTTACAAGATGTGTCGACATTGATTTAAATTAATATGTATATTTCTCATAACTGCGAAAAAGGTACAAATATCAAGAAAAAATGAAGCAAGTATCAATGTGTGAAAATGTGAGAAAATGGTACAAATACCAAGAAAAATGAACCATTATAGAAAAAATGTTGGGGTTGCACATAAGAATCGATAATTGTGTGACGAACATTTCATTCCTAACAGCATGACGCCATCCTCAATCCAACTACTCCAAATATTACAACGACATGCTTCGGTGATAACAGTCAGCTGTTGTGATAAGAGGTTGAATGAATGCTAGACCGCAGCCAGCACGATAATTATTTCTACAAAATCAACATTATACTTTATTTATATGATACATAAGGTTCATATATTTCTTATCATTTGTTTATCATACTTGTAATAATGAATTAATTTTATATCACTATACAAGATGTGTCAGCATAATATGTTTATTTCTCATAACTATGAAAAAGGTATAAATATCAAGGAAAATGAAGCAAGTATCAATGAGGGAAAATGAGAGAAAAATGATTCAAGTGACTACAAAAGCTATGTGAGATGTGAAAAATTATAGAGCACAATAATTATTTCTACAAAATCAATATTATTAATTTATATGATACATATATCACATGTAATAATGAATTAATTTTATATCAGTATACAAGATGTGTCAGCATAATATGTAAATTTCTCATAACTTTGAAAAAGGCACAAATATCAAGAAAAAATGAGCTATTATAGAAAAAATTTCTAGGTTGTATATGAGAATCAACAATTGTGTGACGAATATTTTCATTCCTGTCAGCATGACGTGTCATCCTCAAACTAGCTAGTCTACGCTACTCATCAATACTCTTCTTCGAAAAAGGGTAATGCTATATCATCAGGCTGTAAATTCATTTTCCTTTTTCATATGGTTTATCAGTTGAGTTGTCAGATTTCTCCTTGGGTATTCTGGAAACATGTAAATATAGTTAAGACACTTTGGATTCTTATGAGTTTGAAGAGGATCAAAATCTACATGTTTTGATACTACATTCCCACTATTTTTCTTTCACTACAGCCAATTCACCCATCTTCACCCACCTGGGGTGTAAATTTGTTAATGTTCACTCCTAAATTCATCTTCAAAGACTTAGAAGAATTTCAAGAGAGAGATAGTGGATGGGCACTGAAGCGAGTAATGAATTTAGGAGTGAACATTAACAAATTTACACCCCAGGTGGGTGAAGATGGGTGAATTGGCTGTAGTGAAAGAAAAATAGTGGGAATGTAGTATCAAAACATGTAGATTTTGATCCTCTTCAAACTCATAAGAATCCAAAGTGTCTTAACTATATTTACATGTTTCCAGAATACCCAAGGAGAAATCTGACAACTCAACTGAAGGGACTGAAATAAGACAGCAAATATCTCATTTATTTTAGTTATTTAAAATATTTTATTCCATCTGTTTTTTAATGTTTATGTCGTAATATTTTTTATGAACCTTATGTATCATATAAATAAAGTATAATGTTGATTTTGTAGAAATAATTATCGTGCTGGCTGCGGTCTAGCATTCATTCAACCTCTTATCACAACAGCTGACTGTTATCACCGAAGCATGTCGTTGTAATATTTGGAGGATTCATGTCGACATTGAACTTGGAAATATACAAGAGGTTCGTATAGGCACCACTTTCACAAAGTCTCCACATTTTGTTTCTATAGAATCAGCAGCATAATCTTCATTGTCTTCGACATTTTGTTGTATTTCTTGTAGCAAGGTGATGATTGAATCCCACTCGTAGGTGGTGGTGATGGTGATGATTGTGGTTTCTTCTGATGGTGATGGTGATGGTGATGGTGATGGTTTTCCATTGTGTTGTTATTAGTTGAATAAATAAAGTTTTTTAGTTTTAAACTTTTTTAAACTTTATTTATTCTTAACGATAAGCACGACGAGAACGTTACAACACTACGCTTATCGGGGATAGGATAGGAAAAAAGGATGAAAAGGATAGGTTAAAAGTGGTTGGTGTTTGGGTTAAAGGTGAACTTTACCCCAAACGCCTTTTTTTGGATGCTGGTGATAAACTGAAAAATAAAATATATTAATAAAATATCATGTGATTTTAATTATCAACCTACTTATTTAGCTCTGGAGAGTCTTGTTGAGGAGGGGGTAGAGGTGGCGTATATGTCGCATCAGGGGTAATTGAAGCATCATCACTCCCGTCCAATCTGTAACAAGTTATTTAATTATGAAAGTATACCTCTCATTTTGTGAAAACTTACAAATATAGACTCGGAGACCCCTCCAGATCTAGAATATCACTGAAAATCATATGTTATATTGAAATTTTTGATACTTTTCACAAATCACTTACTCTTCTCCATTATTTGAAAGAGGGGACCTCGGCAGCGGTGCAGTCAAAACTCCGAAACGTCTAGGATAAAAATAAAATTATTAGTAGTTTTTTTGGGCCATGACCATGTCTGCCCTTGACATATTGGAGGCCTGAGGTATTTATGATAAATGAAGAGGAATTGTTATTACTTACTCCAAAGTTTCGACGCAGAAACAAAATATAAGTTTGCACTTGTTGCAAATCATTTTGGCTAATAATTATAAACAGTCACATAATCTATATTTATAGTGACATTAATATCATAGTTTCCCTACTTATTTTCAATATCTTTCACCACAAAAATACATTTTATATGCATTTATCTTCTTCGAAAACCAAAGAAATATATTGCGATTCTAGTTTCCTGGAGCGAGCGCAAAATCGGTCAATTTTACATGTAATTTCCCATAAGGAATTCTAAGGTTCATTTTGCAATTTTTGGTCAATTTTATAAATTTTTCTAAGTCCCGTTCAAGGTCGGCGATGATTGTCATGAGCGCCATCTAGCGGAGAGGGGATAAGTAACTGCATTTAGATTCCTACTTTTCATGAGCGCCATCTAGCGGAGAGGGGATACTGCATTTAGATTCCTACCATGAGCGCCATCTAGCGGAGAGGGGATAAGTTACTGCATTTAGATTCCTACAATTCATGGCCGCCATTAGAGATTATTAATTTAATTATTTTATTACTGAGGAAAAAAGTTCACCATTGCGCGGGATCGAACCCACAACCACACACACCAATATGTTAACAGTCTAAGCGTTTTCCAAGCCTGCTATCTCGGTTGCCCATGTGAATGTGAGAAAGCAAAGTATATTTGCGGTAGGAGATAAGCGGCGAGCTAATTGAAATGTTATCGCTGTGTTAACATCGATGTCGACACCGCTTCGAAGTGAGGGCGATAAGCCGTTTGGGTGCGCTCGGAAAACCCTTCTCGTTTCAAGCAAACGACTCCCAAAATCGTCTTCTGCCGAAAATTTGATGGCGATTCAGTTTTTGATTCGTTTAAATCGGCCAAGATTTGACGTATAGAATATACGAGTTAAATTGCAAATTATACTTTTTCGACAGCATCATTAAAAGTGTTTAAGAAATTAGGAGTGAAAGAAAAATGTGTTATGTTTAATATTGTATTTATAAAATTTGCTTTTTACCCATGTGAATGTGAGAAATCAAAGTATGTTGGATGACGACGATAGGAGATAAGCCGCAAGCTCATTGAAATGTCGCTGTGTCGACACCGCTTCGACGTGAGGGCGATAAGCCGTTTGGGTCTGCGCGCTCGGAAAACCCTTCTCGTTTCAAGCAAACGACTCCCAAAATCGTCTTCTGCCGAAAATTTGATGGCGATTCAGTTTTTGATTCATTTAAATCGGTCAAGATTTGTCGTATAGAATATACGAGTTAAATTGCAAATTATACTTCTTCGACAGCATCATTAAAAGTGCTTAAGAAATTAGGAGTGAAAGAAAATGCAATATGGCGATTCAGTTTTTGATTCATTTAAATCGGTCAAGATTTGTCGTATAGAATATACGAGTTAAATTGCAAATTATACTTCTTCGACAGCATCATTAAAAGTGCTTAAGAAATTAGGAGTGAAAGAAAATGCAATATGTTTAATATTGAATTTATAAAATTTGCTTTATACCTAAATGTGAGAAATCAAAGAATGTATGTTGGATGACGACGATAGGAGATAAGCCGCAAGCTCATTGGAATGCCGATGTGTTAACACCGCTTCGACGAGAGGGTGATAAGCCGTTTGGGTGCGCTCGGAAAACCCTTCTCGTTTCAAGCAAACGACTCCCAAAATCGTCTTCTGCCGAAAATTTGATGGCGATTCAGTTTTTGATTCGTTTAAATCGGCCAAGATTTGACGTATAGAATATACGAGTTAAATTGCAAATTATACTTTTTCGACAGCATCATTAAAAGTGCTTAAGAAATCAGGATTGAAAAAATATAATGCGGTCACATAGACCATAGGCATGAGATTCGGCAGGAATAGGAGTGTATTTCTCATAACTGTGAAAAAGATACAAATATCAAGAAAAATGAAGCAAGTATCAATGTGTGAAAATGTGAGAAAATGGTACAAATACCAAGAAAAATGAACCATTATAGAAAAAATGTTGGGGTTGCACATAAGAATCGATAATTGTGTGACGAACATTTCATTCCTAACAGCATGACGTCATCCTCAATCCAACTACTTCAAATATTACAACGACATGCTTCGGTGATAACAGTCAGCTGTTGTGATAAGAGGTTGAATGAATGCTAGGCCGCATCTAGCCACACATGTGATAATGAATTAATTTTATATCACTTTACAAGATGTGTCGACATTGATTTAAATTAATATGTATATTTCTCATAACTGTGAAAAAGATACAAATATCAAGAAAAATGAAGCAAGTATCAATGTGTGAAAATGTGAGAAAATGGTACAAATACCAAGAAAAATGAACCATTATAGAAAAAATGTTGGGGTTGCACATAAGAATCGATAATTGTGTGACGAACATTTCATTCCTAACAGCATGACGTCATCCTCAATCCAACTACTTCAAATATTACAACGACATGCTTCGGTGATAACAGTCAGCTGTTGTGATAAGAGGTTGAATGAATGCTAGGCCGCATCTAGCCACACATGTGATAATGAATTAATTTTATATCACTTTACAAGATGTGTCGACATTGATTTAAATTAATATGTATATTTCTCATAACTGCGAAAAAGGTACAAATATCAAGAAAAAATGAAGCAAGTATCAATGTGTGAAAATGTGAGAAAATGGTACAAATACCAAGAAAAATGAACCATTATAGAAAAAATGTTGGGGTTGCACATAAGAATCGATAATTGTGTGACGAACATTTCATTCCTAACAGCATGACGCCATCCTCAATCCAACTACTCCAAATATTACAACGACATGCTTCGGTGATAACAGTCAGCTGTTGTGATAAGAGGTTGAATGAATGCTAGACCGCAGCCAGCACGATAATTATTTCTACAAAATCAACATTATACTTTATTTATATGATACATAAGGTTCATATATTTCTTATCATTTGTTTATCATACTTGTAATAATGAATTAATTTTATATCACTATACAAGATGTGTCAGCATAATATGTTTATTTCTCATAACTATGAAAAAGGTATAAATATCAAGGAAAATGAAGCAAGTATCAATGAGGGAAAATGAGAGAAAAATGATTCAAGTGACTACAAAAGCTATGTGAGATGTGAAAAATTATAGAGCACAATAATTATTTCTACAAAATCAATATTATTAATTTATATGATACATATATCACATGTAATAATGAATTAATTTTATATCAGTATACAAGATGTGTCAGCATAATATGTAAATTTCTCATAACTTTGAAAAAGGCACAAATATCAAGAAAAAATGAGCTATTATAGAAAAAATTTCTAGGTTGTATATGAGAATCAACAATTGTGTGACGAATATTTTCATTCCTGTCAGCATGACGTGTCATCCTCAAACTAGCTAGTCTACGCTACTCATCAATACTCTTCTTCGAAAAAGGGTAATGCTATATCATCAGGCTGTAAATTCATTTTCCTTTTTCATATGGTTTATCAGTTGAGTTGTCAGATTTCTCCTTGGGTATTCTGGAAACATGTAAATATAGTTAAGACACTTTGGATTCTTATGAGTTTGAAGAGGATCAAAATCTACATGTTTTGATACTACATTCCCACTATTTTTCTTTCACTACAGCCAATTCACCCATCTTCACCCACCTGGGGTGTAAATTTGTTAATGTTCACTCCTAAATTCATCTTCAAAGACTTAGAAGAATTTCAAGAGAGAGATAGTGGATGGGCACTGAAGCGAGTAATGAATTTAGGAGTGAACATTAACAAATTTACACCCCAGGTGGGTGAAGATGGGTGAATTGGCTGTAGTGAAAGAAAAATAGTGGGAATGTAGTATCAAAACATGTAGATTTTGATCCTCTTCAAACTCATAAGAATCCAAAGTGTCTTAACTATATTTACATGTTTCCAGAATACCCAAGGAGAAATCTGACAACTCAACTGAAGGGACTGAAATAAGACAGCAAATATCTCATTTATTTTAGTTATTTAAAATATTTTATTCCATCTGTTTTTTAATGTTTATGTCGTAATATTTTTTATGAACCTTATGTATCATATAAATAAAGTATAATGTTGATTTTGTAGAAATAATTATCGTGCTGGCTGCGGTCTAGCATTCATTCAACCTCTTATCACAACAGCTGACTGTTATCACCGAAGCATGTCGTTGTAATATTTGGAGGATTCATGTCGACATTGAACTTGGAAATATACAAGAGGTTCGTATAGGCACCACTTTCACAAAGTCTCCACATTTTGTTTCTATAGAATCAGCAGCATAATCTTCATTGTCTTCGACATTTTGTTGTATTTCTTGTAGCAAGGTGATGATTGAATCCCACTCGTAGGTGGTGGTGATGGTGATGATTGTGGTTTCTTCTGATGGTGATGGTGATGGTGATGGTGATGGTTTTCCATTGTGTTGTTATTAGTTGAATAAATAAAGTTTTTTAGTTTTAAACTTTTTTAAACTTTATTTATTCTTAACGATAAGCACGACGAGAACGTTACAACACTACGCTTATCGGGGATAGGATAGGAAAAAAGGATGAAAAGGATAGGTTAAAAGTGGTTGGTGTTTGGGTTAAAGGTGAACTTTACCCCAAACGCCTTTTTTTGGATGCTGGTGATAAACTGAAAAATAAAATATATTAATAAAATATCATGTGATTTTAATTATCAACCTACTTATTTAGCTCTGGAGAGTCTTGTTGAGGAGGGGGTAGAGGTGGCGTATATGTCGCATCAGGGGTAATTGAAGCATCATCACTCCCGTCCAATCTGTAACAAGTTATTTAATTATGAAAGTATACCTCTCATTTTGTGAAAACTTACAAATATAGACTCGGAGACCCCTCCAGATCTAGAATATCACTGAAAATCATATGTTATATTGAAATTTTTGATACTTTTCACAAATCACTTACTCTTCTCCATTATTTGAAAGAGGGGACCTCGGCAGCGGTGCAGTCAAAACTCCGAAACGTCTAGGATAAAAATAAAATTATTAGTAGTTTTTTTGGGCCATGACCATGTCTGCCCTTGACATATTGGAGGCCTGAGGTATTTATGATAAATGAAGAGGAATTGTTATTACTTACTCCAAAGTTTCGACGCAGAAACAAAATATAAGTTTGCACTTGTTGCAAATCATTTTGGCTAATAATTATAAACAGTCACATAATCTATATTTATAGTGACATTAATATCATAGTTTCCCTACTTATTTTCAATATCTTTCACCACAAAAATACATTTTATATGCATTTATCTTCTTCGAAAACCAAAGAAATATATTGCGATTCTAGTTTCCTGTTTGTTCTTGAAACTTGAAAATGACTCACAGATAATTTTATATCACATTTCTTTGGTTTTCGAAGAAGATAAATGCATATAAAATGTATTTTTGTGGTGAAAGATATTGAAAATAAGTAGGGAAACTATGATATTAATGTCACTATAAATATAGATTATGTGACTGTTTATAATTATTAGCCAAAATGATTTGCAACAAGTGCAAACTTATATTTTGTTTCTGCGTCGAAACTTTGGAGTAAGTAATAACAATTCCTCTTCATTTATCATAAATACCTCAGGCCTCCAATATGTCAAGGGCAGACATGGTCATGGCCCAAAAAAACTACTAATAATTTTATTTTTATCCTAGACGTTTCGGAGTTTTGACTGCACCGCTGCCGAGGTCCCCTCTTTCAAATAATGGAGAAGAGTAAGTGATTTGTGAAAAGTATCAAAAATTTCAATATAACATATGATTTTCAGTGATATTCTAGATCTGGAGGGGTCTCCGAGTCTATATTTGTAAGTTTTCACAAAATGAGAGGTATACTTTCATAATTAAATAACTTGTTACAGATTGGACGGGAGTGATGATGCTTCAATTACCCCTGATGCGACATATACGCCACCTCTACCCCCTCCTCAACAAGACTCTCCAGAGCTAAATAAGTAGGTTGATAATTAAAATCACATGATATTTTATTAATATATTTTATTTTTCAGTTTATCACCAGCATCCAAAAAAAGGCGTTTGGGGTAAAGTTCACCTTTAACCCAAACACCAACCACTTTTAACCTATCCTTTTCATCCTTTTTTCCTATCCTATCCCCGATAAGCGTAGTGTTGTAACGTTCTCGTCGTGCTTATCGTTAAGAATAAATAAAGTTTAAAAAAGTTTAAAACTAAAAAACTTTATTTATTCAACTAATAACAACACAATGGAAAACCATCACCATCACCATCACCATCACCATCAGAAGAAACCACAATCATCACCATCACCACCACCTACGAGTGGGATTCAATCATCACCTTGCTACAAGAAATACAACAAAATGTCGAAGACAATGAAGATTATGCTGCTGATTCTATAGAAACAAAATGTGGAGACTTTGTGAAAGTGGTGCCTATACGAACCTCTTGTATATTTCCAAGTTCAATGTCGACATGAATCCTCCAAATATTACAACGACATGCTTCGGTGATAACAGTCAGCTGTTGTGATAAGAGGTTGAATGAATGCTAGACCGCAGCCAGCACGATAATTATTTCTACAAAATCAACATTATACTTTATTTATATGATACATAAGGTTCATAAAAAATATTACGACATAAACATTAAAAAACAGATGGAATAAAATATTTTAAATAACTAAAATAAATGAGATATTTGCTGTCTTATTTCAGTCCCTTCAGTTGAGTTGTCAGATTTCTCCTTGGGTATTCTGGAAACATGTAAATATAGTTAAGACACTTTGGATTCTTATGAGTTTGAAGAGGATCAAAATCTACATGTTTTGATACTACATTCCCACTATTTTTCTTTCACTACAGCCAATTCACCCATCTTCACCCACCTGGGGTGTAAATTTGTTAATGTTCACTCCTAAATTCATTACTCGCTTCAGTGCCCATCCACTATCTCTCTCTTGAAATTCTTCTAAGTCTTTGAAGATGAATTTAGGAGTGAACATTAACAAATTTACACCCCAGGTGGGTGAAGATGGGTGAATTGGCTGTAGTGAAAGAAAAATAGTGGGAATGTAGTATCAAAACATGTAGATTTTGATCCTCTTCAAACTCATAAGAATCCAAAGTGTCTTAACTATATTTACATGTTTCCAGAATACCCAAGGAGAAATCTGACAACTCAACTGATAAACCATATGAAAAAGGAAAATGAATTTACAGCCTGATGATATAGCATTACCCTTTTTCGAAGAAGAGTATTGATGAGTAGCGTAGACTAGCTAGTTTGAGGATGACACGTCATGCTGACAGGAATGAAAATATTCGTCACACAATTGTTGATTCTCATATACAACCTAGAAATTTTTTCTATAATAGCTCATTTTTTCTTGATATTTGTGCCTTTTTCAAAGTTATGAGAAATTTACATATTATGCTGACACATCTTGTATACTGATATAAAATTAATTCATTATTACATGTGATATATGTATCATATAAATTAATAATATTGATTTTGTAGAAATAATTATTGTGCTCTATAATTTTTCACATCTCACATAGCTTTTGTAGTCACTTGAATCATTTTTCTCTCATTTTCCCTCATTGATACTTGCTTCATTTTCCTTGATATTTATACCTTTTTCATAGTTATGAGAAATAAACATATTATGCTGACACATCTTGTATAGTGATATAAAATTAATTCATTATTACAAGTATGATAAACAAATGATAAGAAATATATGAACCTTATGTATCATATAAATAAAGTATAATGTTGATTTTGTAGAAATAATTATCGTGCTGGCTGCGGTCTAGCATTCATTCAACCTCTTATCACAACAGCTGACTGTTATCACCGAAGCATGTCGTTGTAATATTTGGAGTAGTTGGATTGAGGATGGCGTCATGCTGTTAGGAATGAAATGTTCGTCACACAATTATCGATTCTTATGTGCAACCCCAACATTTTTTCTATAATGGTTCATTTTTCTTGGTATTTGTACCATTTTCTCACATTTTCACACATTGATACTTGCTTCATTTTTTCTTGATATTTGTACCTTTTTCGCAGTTATGAGAAATATACATATTAATTTAAATCAATGTCGACACATCTTGTAAAGTGATATAAAATTAATTCATTATCACATGTGTGGCTAGATGCGGCCTAGCATTCATTCAACCTCTTATCACAACAGCTGACTGTTATCACCGAAGCATGTCGTTGTAATATTTGAAGTAGTTGGATTGAGGATGACGTCATGCTGTTAGGAATGAAATGTTCGTCACACAATTATCGATTCTTATGTGCAACCCCAACATTTTTTCTATAATGGTTCATTTTTCTTGGTATTTGTACCATTTTCTCACATTTTCACACATTGATACTTGCTTCATTTTTCTTGATATTTGTATCTTTTTCACAGTTATGAGAAATATACATATTAATTTAAATCAATGTCGACACATCTTGTAAAGTGATATAAAATTAATTCATTATCACATGTGTGGCTAGATGCGGCCTAGCATTCATTCAACCTCTTATCACAACAGCTGACTGTTATCACCGAAGCATGTCGTTGTAATATTTGAAGTAGTTGGATTGAGGATGACGTCATGCTGTTAGGAATGAAATGTTCGTCACACAATTATCGATTCTTATGTGCAACCCCAACATTTTTTCTATAATGGTTCATTTTTCTTGGTATTTGTACCATTTTCTCACATTTTCACACATTGATACTTGCTTCATTTTTCTTGATATTTGTATCTTTTTCACAGTTATGAGAAATACACTCCTATTCCTGCCGAATCTCATGCCTATGGTCTATGTGACCGCATTATATTTTTTCAATCCTGATTTCTTAAGCACTTTTAATGATGCTGTCGAAAAAGTATAATTTGCAATTTAACTCGTATATTCTATACGTCAAATCTTGGCCGATTTAAACGAATCAAAAACTGAATCGCCATCAAATTTTCGGCAGAAGACGATTTTGGGAGTCGTTTGCTTGAAACGAGAAGGGTTTTCCGAGCGCACCCAAACGGCTTATCACCCTCTCGTCGAAGCGGTGTTAACACATCGGCATTCCAATGAGCTTGCGGCTTATCTCCTATCGTCGTCATCCAACATACATTCTTTGATTTCTCACATTTAGGTATAAAGCAAATTTTATAAATTCAATATTAAACATATTGCATTTTCTTTCACTCCTAATTTCTTAAGCACTTTTAATGATGCTGTCGAAGAAGTATAATTTGCAATTTAACTCGTATATTCTATACGACAAATCTTGACCGATTTAAATGAATCAAAAACTGAATCGCCATATTGCATTTTCTTTCACTCCTAATTTCTTAAGCACTTTTAATGATGCTGTCGAAGAAGTATAATTTGCAATTTAACTCGTATATTCTATACGACAAATCTTGACCGATTTAAATGAATCAAAAACTGAATCGCCATCAAATTTTCGGCAGAAGACGATTTTGGGAGTCGTTTGCTTGAAACGAGAAGGGTTTTCCGAGCGCGCAGACCCAAACGGCTTATCGCCCTCACGTCGAAGCGGTGTCGACACAGCGACATTTCAATGAGCTTGCGGCTTATCTCCTATCGTCGTCATCCAACATACTTTGATTTCTCACATTCACATGGGTAAAAAGCAAATTTTATAAATACAATATTAAACATAACACATTTTTCTTTCACTCCTAATTTCTTAAACACTTTTAATGATGCTGTCGAAAAAGTATAATTTGCAATTTAACTCGTATATTCTATACGTCAAATCTTGGCCGATTTAAACGAATCAAAAACTGAATCGCCATCAAATTTTCGGCAGAAGACGATTTTGGGAGTCGTTTGCTTGAAACGAGAAGGGTTTTCCGAGCGCACCCAAACGGCTTATCGCCCTCACTTCGAAGCGGTGTCGACATCGATGTTAACACAGCGATAACATTTCAATTAGCTCGCCGCTTATCTCCTACCGCAAATATACTTTGCTTTCTCACATTCACATGGGCAACCGAGATAGCAGGCTTGGAAAACGCTTAGACTGTTAACATATTGGTGTGTGTGGTTGTGGGTTCGATCCCGCGCAATGGTGAACTTTTTTCCTCAGTAATAAAATAATTAAATTAATAATCTCTAATGGCGGCCATGAATTGTAGGAATCTAAATGCAGTAACTTATCCCCTCTCCGCTAGATGGCGCTCATGGTAGGAATCTAAATGCAGTATCCCCTCTCCGCTAGATGGCGCTCATGAAAAGTAGGAATCTAAATGCAGTTACTTATCCCCTCTCCGCTAGATGGCGCTCATGACAATCATCGCCGACCTTGAACGGGACTTAGAAAAATTTATAAAATTGACCAAAAATTGCAAAATGAACCTTAGAATTCCTTATGGGAAATTACATGTAAAATTGACCGATTTTGCGCTCGCTCTCTCATAGCTATACTACTTTAGTCATAAAATGTTGAAAACAGATATTTTAGACCAAGTTAAGAGCTAAAAATTAGAAATAATCTTGTTTTCAGATTTCAAGATTTTATTCAATTTATTCACTTTTATGTGTGGATTAGACATATTATAGCTTATTTAGTCATAAAATGTTGAAAACAGATATTTTAGACCAATTTAAGAGCTAAAAATTAGAAATAATCTTGTTTTCAGATTTCAAGTTTTTGTTCATTTTATTCACTTTTATGTGTGGATTAGACATATTATAGTTTATTTAGTCATAAAATGTTGAAAACAGATATTTTAGACCAAGTTAAGAGCTAAAAATTAGAAATAATCTTGTTTTCAGATTTCAAGTTTTTGTTCAATTTATTCACTTTTATGTGTGGATTAGACATATTATAGCTTATTTAGTCATAAAATTTTGAAAACAGATATTTTAGACCAAGTTAAGAGCTAAAAATTAGAAATAATCTTGTTTTCAGATTTCAAGTTTCTTTTCAATTTCTGCACTTTTATGTGTGGATTGTACATATTATAGCTTATTTAGTCATAAAATGTTGAAAGCAGATATTTTAGACCAAGGTAAGAGCTAAAAATTAGAAATAATCTTGTTTTCAGATTTCAAGATTTTGTTCAATTTATTCACTTTTATGTGTGGATTAGACATATTATAGCTTATTTAGTCATAAAATGTTGAAAACAGATATTTTAGACCAAGTTAAGAGCTAAAAATTAGAAATAATCTTGTTTTCAGATTTCAAGTTTCTTTTCAATTTCTGCACTTTTATGTGTGGATTGTACATATTATAGCTTATTTAGTCATAAAATGTTGAAAACAGATATTTTAGACCAAGTTAAGAGCTAAAAATTAGAAATAATCTTGTTTTCAGATTTCAAGATTTTATTCAATTTATTCACTTTTATGTGTGGATTAGACATATTATAGCTTATTTAGTCATAAAATGTTGAAAACAGATATTTTAGACCAAGTTAAGAGCTAAAAATTAGAAATAATCTTGTTTTCAGATTTCAAGATTTTATTCAATTTATTCACTTTTATGTGTGGATTAGACATATTATAGCTTATTTAGTCATAAAATGTTGAAAACAGATATTTTAGACCAAGTTAAGAGCTAAAAATTAGAAATAATCTTGTTTTCAGATTTCAAGTTTTTGTTCAATTTATTCACTTTTATGTGTGGATTAGACATATTATAGTTTATTTAGTCATAAAATGTTGAAAACAGATATTTTAGACCAAGTTAAGAGCTAAAAATTAGAAATAATCTTGTTTTCAGATTTCAAGTTTTTGTTCAATTTATTCACTTTTATGTGTGGATTAGACATATTATAGCTTATTTAGTCATAAAATTTTGAAAACAGATATTTTAGACCAAGTTAAGAGCTAAAAATTAGAAATAATCTTGTTTTCAGATTTCAAGTTTCTTTTCAATTTCTGCACTTTTATGTGTGGATTGTACATATTATAGCTTATTTAGTCATAAAATGTTGAAAGCAGATATTTTAGACCAAGGTAAGAGCTAAAAATTAGAAATAATCTTGTTTTCAGATTTCAAGATTTTGTTCAATTTATTCACTTTTATGTGTGGATTAGACATATTATAGCTTATTTAGTCATAAAATGTTGAAAACAGATATTTTAGACCAAGTTAAGAGCTAAAAATTAGAAATAATCTTGTTTTCAGATTTCAAGTTTCTTTTCAATTTCTGCACTTTTATGTGTGGATTGTACATATTATAGCTTATTTAGTCATAAAATGTTGAAAACAGATATTTTAGACCAAGTTAAGAGCTAAAAATTAGAAATAATCTTGTTTTCAGATTTCAAGATTTTATTCAATTTATTCACTTTTATGTGTGGATTAGACATATTATAGCTTATTTAGTCATAAAATGTTGAAAACAGATATTTTAGACCAAGTTAAGAGCTAAAAATTAGAAATAATCTTGTTTTCAGATTTCAAGTTTTTGTTCAATTTATTCACTTTTATGTGTGGATTAGACATATTATAGTTTATTTAGTCATAAAATGTTGAAAACAGATATTTTAGACCAAGTTAAGAGCTAAAAATTAGAATTAATCTTGTTTTCAGATTTCAAGTTTTTGTTCAATTTATTCACTTTTATGTGTGGATTAGACATATTATAGCTTATTTAGTCATAAAATTTTGAAAACAGATATTTTAGACCAAGTTAAGAGCTAAAAATTAGAAATAATCTTGTTTTCAGATTTCAAGTTTCTTTTCAATTTCTGCACTTTTATGTGTGGATTGTACATATTATAGCTTATTTAGTCATAAAGTGTTGAAAACAGATATTTTAGACCAAGTTAAGAGCTAAAAATTAGAAATAATCTTGTTTTCAGATTTCAAGATTTTGTTCAATTTATTCACTTTAATGTGTGGATTAGACATATTATAGCTTATTTAGTCATAAAATGTTGAAAACAGATATTTTAGACCAAGTTAAGAGCTAAAAATTAGAAATAATCTTGTTTTCAGATTTCAAGTTTCTTTTCAATTTCTGCACTTTTATGTGTGGATTGTACATATTATAGCTTATTTAGTCATAAAATGTTGAAAACAGATATTTTAGACCAAGTTAAGAGCTAAAAATTAGAAATAATCTTGTTTTCAGATTTCAAGTTTCTTTTCAATTTCTGCACTTTTATGTGTGGATTGTACATATTATAAGCCATAAAATGTTGAAAACAGATATTTTAGACCAAGTTAAGAGCTAAAAATTAGAAATAATCTTGTTTTCAGATTTCAAGTTTTTGTTCAATTTATTCACTTTTATGTGTGGATTAGACATATTATAGCTTATTTAGTCATAAAATGTTGAAAACAGATATTTTAGACCAAGTTAAGAGCTAAGAATTAGAAATAATCTTGTTTTCAGATTTCAAGATTTTGTTCAATTTATTCACTTTTATGTGTGGATTAGACATATTATAGCTTATTTAGTCATAAAATGTTGAAAACAGATATTTTAGACCAAGTTAAGAGCTAAGAATTAGAAATAATCTTGTTTTCAGATTTCAAGTTTTTGTTCAATTTATTCACTTTTATGTGTGGATTAGACATATTATAGCTTATTTAGTCATAAAATGTTGAAAACAGATATTTTAGACCAAGTTAAGAGCTAAAAATTAGAAATAATCTTGTTTTCAGATTTCAAGTTTCTTTTCAATTTCTGCACTTTTATGTGTGGATTGTACATATTATAGCTTATTTAGTCATAAAATGTTGAAAACAGATATCTTAGACCAAGTTAAGAGCTAAAAATTAGAAATAATCTTGTTTTCAGATTTCAAGATTTTGTTCAATTTATTCACTTTTATGTGTGGATTAGACATATTATAGCTTATTTAGTAATAAAATGTTGAAAACAGATATTTTAGACCAAGTTAAGAGCTAAAAATTAGAAATAATCTTGTTTTCAGATTTCAAGTTTTTGTTCAATTTATTCACTTTTATGTGTGGATTAGACATATTATAGCTTATTTAGTCATAAAATGTTGAAAACAGATATTTTAGACCAAGTTAAGAGCTAAAAATTAGAAATAATCTTGTTTTCAGATTTCAAGTTTCTTTTCAATTTCTGCACTTTTATGTGTGGATTGTACATATTATAGCTTATTTAGTCATAAAATGTTGAAAACAGATATTTTAGACCAAGTTAAGAGCTAAAAATTAGAAATAATCTTGTTTTCAGATTTCAAGATTTTGTTCAATTTATTCACTTTTATGTGTGGATTAGACATATTATAGCTTATTTAGTCATAAAATGTTGAAAACAGATATTTTAGACCAAGTTAAGAGCTAAAAATTAGAAATAATCTTGTTTTCAGATTTCAAGTTTCTTTTCAATTTCTGCACTTTTATGTGTGGATTGTACATATTATAGCTTATTTAGTCATAAAATGTTGAAAACAGATATTTTAGACCAAGTTAAGAGCTAAAAATTAGAAATAATCTTGTTTTCAGATTTCAAGATTTTATTCAATTTATTCACTTTTATGTGTGGATTAGACATATTATAGCTTATTTAGTCATAAAATGTTGAAAACAGATATTTTAGACCAAGTTAAGAGCTAAAAATTAGAAATAATCTTGTTTTCAGATTTCAAGTTTTTGTTCAATTTATTCACTTTTATGTGTGGATTAGACATATTATAGTTTATTTAGTCATAAAATGTTGAAAACAGATATTTTAGACCAAGTTAAGAGCTAAAAATTAGAAATAATCTTGTTTTCAGATTTCAAGTTTTTGTTCAATTTATTCACTTTTATGTGTGGATTAGACATATTATAGCTTATTTAGTCATAAAATTTTGAAAACAGATATTTTAGACCAAGTTAAGAGCTAAAAATTAGAAATAATCTTGTTTTCAGATTTCAAGTTTCTTTTCAATTTCTGCACTTTTATGTGTGGATTGTACATATTATAGCTTATTTAGTCATAAAGAGTTGAAAACAGATATTTTAGACCAAGTTAAGAGCTAAAAATTAGAAATAATCTTGTTTTCAGATTTCAAGATTTTGTTCAATTTATTCACTTTAATGTGTGGATTAGACATATTATAGCTTATTTAGTCATAAAATGTTGAAAACAGATATTTTAGACCAAGTTAAGAGCTAAAAATTAGAAATAATCTTGTTTTCAGATTTCAAGTTTCTTTTCAATTTCTGCACTTTTATGTGTGGATTGTACATATTATAGCTTATTTAGTCATAAAATGTTGAAAACAGATATTTTAGACCAAGTTAAGAGCTAAAAATTAGAAATAATCTTGTTTTCAGATTTCAAGATTTTGTTCAATTTATTCACTTTTATGTGTGGATTAGACATATTATAGCTTATATAGTCATAAAATGTTGAAAACAGATATTTTAGACCAAGTTAAGAGCTAAAAATTAGAAATAATCTTGTTTTCCGATTTAAAGTTTTTGTTCAATTTATTCACTTTTATGTGTGGATTAGACATATTATAGCTTATTTAGTCATAAAATGTTGAAAACAGATATTTTAGACCAAGTTAAGAGCTAAAAATTAGAAATAATCTTGTTTTCAGATTTCAAGTTTCTTTTCAATTTCTGCACTTTTATGTGTGGATTGTACATATTATAAGCCATAAAATGTTGAAAACAGATATTTTAGACCAAGTTAAGAGCTAAAAATTAGAAATAATCTTGTTTTCAGATTTCAAGTTTTTGTTCAATTTATTCACTTTTATGTGTGGATTAGACATATTATAGCTTATTTATTCATAAAATGTTGAAAACAGATATTTTAGACCAAGTTAAGAGCTAAGAATTAGAAATAATCTTGTTTTCAGATTTCAAGATTTTGTTCAATTTATTCACTTTTATGTGTGGATTAGACATATTATAGCTTATTTAGTCATAAAATGTTGAAAACAGATATTTTAGACCAAGTTAAGAGCTAAGAATTAGAAATAATCTTGTTTTCAGATTTCAAGTTTTTGTTCAATTTATTCACTTTTATGTGTGGATTAGACATATTATAGCTTATTTAGTCATAAAATGTTGAAAACAGATATTTTAGACCAAGTTAAGAGCTAAAAATTAGAAATAATCTTGTTTTCAGATTTCAAGTTTCTTTTCAATTTCTGCACTTTTATGTGTGGATTGTACATATTATAGCTTATTTAGTCATAAAATGTTGAAAACAGATATCTTAGACCAAGTTAAGAGCTAAAAATTAGAAATAATCTTGTTTTCAGATTTCAAGATTTTGTTCAATTTATTCACTTTTATGTGTGGATTAGACATATTATAGCTTATTTAGTAATAAAATGATGAAAACAGATATTTTAGACCAAGTTAAGAGCTAAAAATTAGAAATAATCTTGTTTTCAGATTTCAAGTTTTTGTTCAATTTATTCACTTTTATGTGTGGATTAGACATATTATAGCTTATTTAGTCATAAAATGTTGAAAACAGATATTTTAGACCAAGTTAAGAGCTAAAAATTAGAAATAATCTTGTTTTCAGATTTCAAGTTTCTTTTCAATTTCTGCACTTTTATGTGTGGATTGTACATATTATAGCTTATTTAGTCATAAAATGTTGAAAACAGATATTTTAGACCAAGTTAAGAGCTAAAAATTAGAAATAATCTTGTTTTCAGATTTCAAGATTTTGTTCAATTTATTCACTTTTATGTGTGGATTAGACATATTATAGCTTATTTAGTCATAAAATGTTGAAAACAGATATTTTAGACCAAGTTAAGAGCTAAAAATTAGAAATAATCTTGTTTTCAGATTTCAAGTTTCTTTTCAATTTCTGCACTTTTATGTGTGGATTGTACATATTATAGCTTATTTAGTCATAAAATGTTGAAAGCAGATATTTTAGACCAAGGTAAGAGCTAAAAATTAGAAATAATCTTGTTTTCAGATTTCAAGATTTTGTTCAATTTATTCACTTTTATGTGTGGATTAGACATATTATAGCTTATTTAGTCATAAAATGTTGAAAACAGATATTTTAGACCAAGTTAAGAGCTAAAAATTAGAAATAATCTTGTTTTCAGATTTCAAGTTTCTTTTCAATTTCTGCACTTTTATGTGTGGATTGTACATATTATAGCTTATTTAGTCATAAAATGTTGAAAACAGATATTTTAGACAAGTTAAGAGCTAAAAATTAGAAATAATCTTGTTTCAGATTTCAAGATTTTATTCAATTTATTCACTTTATGTGTGGATTAGACTTATTATAGCTTATTTAGTCATAAAATGTTGAAAACAGATATTTTAGACCAAGTTAAGAGCTAAAAATTAGAAATAATCTTGTTTTCAGATTTCAAGTTTTTGTTCAATTTATTCACTTTTATGTGTGGATTAGACATATTATAGTTTATTTAGTCATAAAATGTTGAAAACAGATATTTTTAGACCAAGTTAAGAGCTAAAAATTAGAAATAATCTTGTTTTCAGATTTCAAGTTTTTGTTCAATTTATTCACTTTTATGTGTGGATTAGACATATTATAGCTTATTTAGTCATAAAATTTTGAAAACCAGATATTTTAGACCAAGTTAAGAGCTAAAAATTAGAAATAATCTTGTTTCAGATTTCAAGTTTCTTTTCAATTTCTGCACTTTTATGTGTGGATTGTACATATTATAGCTTATTTAGTCATAAAATGTTGAAAGCAGATATTTTAGACCAAGGTAAGAGCTAAAAATTAGAAATAATCTTGTTTTCAGATTTCAAGATTTTGTTCAATTTATTCACTTTTATGTGTGGATTAGACATATTATAGCTTATTTAGTCATAAAATGTTGAAAACAGATATTTTAGACCAAGTTAAGAGCTAAAAATTAGAAATAATCTTGTTTTCAGATTTCAAGTTTCTTTTCAATTTCTGCACTTTTATGTGTGGATTGTACATATTATAGCTTATTTAGTCATAAAATGTTGAAAACAAGATATTTTAGACCAAGTTAAGAGCTAAAATTAGAAATAATCTTGTTTTCAGATTTCAAGATTTTATTCAATTTATTCACTTTTATGTGTGGATTAGACATATTATAGCTTATTTAGTCATAAAATGTTGAAAACAGATATTTTAGACCAAGTTAAGAGCTAAAAATTAGAAATAATCTTGTTTTCAGATTTCAAGATTTTATTCAATTTATTCACTTTTATGTGTGATTAGACATATTATAGCTTATTTAGTCATAAATGTTGAAAACAGATATTTTAGACCAAGTTAAGAGCTAAAAATTAGAAATAATCTTGTTTTCAGATTTCAAGTTTTTGTTCAATTTATTCACTTTTATGTGTGGATTAGACATATTATAGTTATTTAGTCATAAAATGTTGAAAACAGATATTTTAGACCAAGTTAAGAGCTAAAAATTAGAAATAATCTTGTTTTCAGATTTCAAGTTTTTGTTCAATTTATTCACTTTTATGTGTGGATTAGACATATTATAGCTTATTTAGTCATAAAATGTTGAAAACAGATATTTTAGACCAAGTTAAGAGCTAAAAATTAGAAATAATCTTGTTTTCAGATTTCAAGTTTCTTTTCAATTTCTGCACTTTTATGTGTGGATTGTACACATTATAGCTTATTTAGTCATAAAATGTTGAAAGCAGATATTTTAGACCAAGGTAAGAGCAAAAAATTAGAAATAATCTTGTTTTCAGATATCCAAGATTTGTTCAATTTATTCACTTTTATGTGTGGATTAGACATATTATAGCTTATTTAGTCATAAAATGTTGAAAACAGATATTTTAGACCAAGTTAAGAGCTAAAAATTAGAAATAATCTTGTTTTCAGATTTCAAGTTTCTTTTCAATTCTGCACTTTTATGTGTGGATTGTACATATTATAGCTTATTTAGTCATAAAATGTTGAAAACAGATATTTTAGACCAAGTTAAGAGCTAAAAATTAGAATAATCTTGTTTTCAGATTTCAAGATTTTATTCATTTATTCACATTTTATGTGTGGATTAGACATATTATAGCTTATTTAGTCATAAAATGTTGAAAACAGATATTTTAGACCAAGTTAAGAGCTAAAAATTAGAAATAATCTTGTTTTCAGATTTCAAGTTTTTGTTCAATTTATTCACTTTTATGTGTGGATTAGACATATTATAGTTTATTTAGCATAAAATGTTGAAAACAGATATTTTAGACCAAGTTAAGAGCTAAAATTAGAAATAATCTTGTTTTCAGATTTCAAGTTTTTGTTCAATTTATTCACTTTATGTGTGGATTAGACATATTATAGCTTATTTAGTCATAAAATTTTGAAAACAGATATTTTAGACCAAGTTAAGAGCTAAAATTAGAAATAATCTTGTTTTCAGATTTCAAGTTTCTTTTCAATTTCTGCACTTTTATGTGTGGATTGTACATATTATAGCTTATTTAGTCATAAAGTGTTGAAAACAGATATTTTAGACCAAGTTAAGAGCTAAAAATTAGAAATAATCTTGTTTTCAGATTTCAAGATTTTGTTCAATTTATTCACTTTTATGTGTGGATTAGACATATTATAGCTTATTTAGTCATAAAATGTTGAAAACAGATATTTTAGACCAAGTTAAGAGCTAAAAATTAGAAATAATCTTGTTTTCAGATTTCAAGTTTCTTTTCAATTTCTGCACTTTTATGTGTGGATTGTACATATTATAGCTTATTTAGTCATAAAATGTTGAAAACAGATATTTTAGACCAAGTTAAGAGCTAAAAATTAGAAATTAAATCTTGTTTCAGATTTCAAGATTTTGTTCAATTTATTCACTTTTATGTGTGGATTAGACATATTATAGCTTATTTAGTCATAAAATGTTTGAAAACAGATATTTTAGACCAAGTTAAGAGCTAAAAATTAGAAATAATCTTGTTTCCGATTTAAAGTTTTTGTTCAAATTTATTCACTTTTATGTGTGGATTAGACATATTATAGCTTATTTAGTCATAAAATGTTGAAAAACAGATATTTTAGACCAAGTTAAGAGCTAAAAATTAGAAATAATCTTGTTCAGATTTCAAGTTTCTTTTCAATTTCTGCACTTTTATGTGTGGATTGTACATATTATAGCTTATTTAGTCATAAAAGTTGAAAAACAGATATCTTAGACCAAGTTAAGAGCTAAAAATTAGAAATAATCTTGTTTTCAGATTTCAAGATTTTGTTCAATTTATTCACTTTTATGTGTGGATTAGACATATATAGCTTATATAGTCATAAAATGTTGAAAACAGATATTTTAGACCAAGTTAAGAGCTAAAAATTAGAAATAATCTTGTTTCAGATTTCAAGTTTCTTTTCAATTTCTGCACTTTTATGTGTGGATTGTACATATTATAGCTTATTTAGTCATAAAATGTTGAAAACAGATATTTTAGACCAAGTTAAGAGCTAAAAATTAGAAATGATCTTGTTTTCAGATTCAAGATTTTGT
>CAUEHI010000544.1:0-126273 GCA_958507055.1 Crioceris asparagi
CTTGCCGATCCTATGCACATATGCCATGAAGCATCCATGACCGCTCAGGAATTGCGTCAGATAGAAGCCTACTTCCCTGAATTGGCAGTCCAACCATGGTTTCAGTGAGGGAATGAGCGTCTTCGTCCATTGCCCTTTCTGACTATTGGCATCCCATTCCTCTTGCCATAGTCTTCTAGTTTCTTCTTTTTCCTCCTTCATGATGGCAGACAACACCTCTCCTTGTTCCTTGCGTTCCTGAATTCTCCTTCTTTCGTTAGCGAGCATGTCTATAGGAGGAATTCCCGCTATGACACCTGCTGCCTCCATGGAGATGGTGCGGTAGGCGCTAATAACCCTTACAATAGCTTTTCGCTGACTCCCCCTCAATAAGTTCCGGTATGTTGCAATCTTTGTTGCAGGATACCACACTGCTGCCCCGTAGAGGAGAATCGAGTGAGTAACACTACACAGGATTTTCCTCTTCGAACTCCGTGGCCCATCGACGTTGGGCATCAGGCGTGTTAGTGCCATGGTTAGTCTGTCGGCCTTGGACACAGCTTGTCTGATATGCTCGTTGAAAATCAGTTTATCATCAAGTGTTATTCCGAGGCATCTGAAGAACTTCAGCGGTACAGTCTGCTTCCCTCCGATAGTAACCTGTATCCCGTCTCTCTTCCTGGGGCCTTTGAAAACTACCATTTCCGTCTTTTGGGGCGCAATGTCCAGGCAGTTGCTTTCCATCCATTGTTCAACCAGCCAAATGGCGGTATTTGCTTTAGTCACCAGATCATCCTGTCTATCGGCTGAGACAACTAGAGTGATGTCATCCGCATATGCTACCATTCTGCAGCCTTCTGGTACATCCAGTTCAAGTACTGGGTTGTAGAGGATATTCCACAGGGTTGGACCCAGCACCGACCCCTGTGGGACACCCTGTGTTATATCCATCTTATGTCCTGGAATGGTAATGGTTCTGTCCTGGAAATAGCTGGCGACTAAGTTAGTGAGATACCTACTGATCCCAGATTCCTGCATTCTATACATTATCTTGCTCCATCTGGCTGTGTTGAAGGCATTCTGTACATCGATCGTGATGCCGGCGGTCCATTTACGATTGCTCTTTCGAATGATCGATCGCACTGCCTCGATGGTGGATTTGCCCCGTCGAAAGCCAAACTGGTTTGAAGAGATGATACCCTTTTCGTCCAGCTCTGTCTCCAGCCTCGCTCTTATCATGTATTCAAACAGTTTACCCAGGATATCCAGGAGACATATCGGTCGGTACTTGGGCTTGCCCTCTCCATCCATTCCTTTAGGTATCAGGACCACCTTGGCTACCTTCCAGGCCTTTGGAAACCTCTGGCTCCGGAGAAGCTCATTGTATACATTTAACATAATATCCGGGATAACCTGGGTGGCCGTTTTCACGACACTCGCGAGGATGCCGTCCGGGCCAGGCGCCTTTCCTGTCTTAATGCGCTGGGCAGCGGCCTGAAGTTCTGCTAGGCTGAAGGGTGATGGTGGTGTCGTCGGTCTAGGCATAACCCTTTCGTCTAGACATGAGGGAAAGAGGGATCTCACTATGTGTGCCCGGGTTTCCAGATCTAAGTCAAAAGGTGAGTTATTTATCATGGACCTGGTTACAATTTTATAGCCTAGACCCCAGACGTCATCGTCGACCTCCTTTCGAACTTTGGTCCAATGAGACGTTTTGGACTTTAGGATAGCGCTCTTGTAGAGCTTTCTGGCCTGCTTATACGCACGCTCAAGCTCCTCCACATCACTTTGCCGGTTGTAGTTTGGCTTGGCCCGCATCCATAGCCTTCTTGCGTGGTTACAGGCACCCCTAGCCTCTTCGATATCTAGGTTCCACCAGTACGGCTTGTTGTTATTTTTGCCACCATTATTGTGGTCGCTACTGCATCGCTGGGCCATTTTTATAGCGCTTGATAGCCTAATGGCACTTGAGCTTAAGCCAACGCTAAATAGCTGTAGGGCGGGCTTCAGAATCGCGTTGTCAACAGACCGAACACAACTCCCTGGAGTGTATTTTTTATTCGACTTTAGGTCGATATTGAACTTTATAGTTCTGTGGTGGCTGAAGTTTTCCTCCAACAGAACTTCCCAGTTGGAAATGCGGTTTGCTAAGCCGCTGGTGGTAACCGTGACGTCAATGAATGACTCACTGACGCCTCTCTTGAAGGTAGGGATGCAGCCCTGGTTTTGGACAACCAGGTCGAGATCTGCGATACCGTTAGCCCAGAGTTCACCTTTCCTGTCCGTTGCTTTAGAGCCCCATAGGACTGATTTGGCGTTAAAGTCACCCATCAGGACCACCTCTCTCTTTGCCTTTCTTACACACTCCAGTATTTCCTCAACCTTGGACTGGTAGGCCGTGAAGCTGATGTTGGGGGATATGTAGCAGGCCATGATGCTGCAGTGAGGCAACTCAATGGCGATGTGTCCGTTAGCTCTGTCCACAGACGTTATGCCGAGCGCTCTATTCAAACAAAGGATAGAGATATCCTGAGCGTAGTCGGAGATCCATTTCCCACTGCTTGTTATGGCTTTGTTTGGTTCCGATACGACAAGAATGTCAATGTCTTGTTCTCTGGCGCTGGCAAGTGCAGCGTCATGAGCTACCCGGGCTCTGCCCAGGTTGGTCTGGTAGATCACTATATTATTTTTATACATAGATGACAGGTAAATACGGGACGTATACAAAATATATAAATAAAATAGTAAAATACTAACAGCACAGTTAAAACACCTAAATTATCACAGAATTGGTTATCACAGAGGTTCCTATCACAGAGGTTCTTATCACAATTGTGGGCCTATGTCTATGATGGACAACAAAGTAGGGCTTTGTGTCTCATCTCGTTGATCCGGGATCATTTCAACCTCGCTGGGATCCGGGGGTGGTGGTGCATTCCCTGGCGGTGTGATTGTCCCATCCAGTTTATCCAGGATCATTCCCATCACGCTGGGCTCTGAGGATGGAGGCGCCTTCCCTGGTGGCGTTCGTATCTGAACTGGTTTATCCAGGATCTCATCGACGACTAATGGAGTTCGTGCCTCATTGTTCGGTACTAGTACCTGTTTTGAAAAGCTCCTTCTACTCTCCCCTCTGGCTCTAGCCAATGCCTCTCGGAACTTGTCGCATTTACTCGTACCAAAAGTGTGCTCGTTTGAGTTGCACAGCGCGCATGCCTTTTTCACGCAAGTTTTGGCCGAGTGGTCGTGGCTGCCACATTTGTAGCAGCCCTCCCGTTTGGAGCTCCTTTGGCAATCAGCTGTCCTGTGGTCATAAGACCAACACATGCCACATCTTTGAACAGAGATTCTTTCCTCCATACGACACCGTGCAAGTCCGATTTTAACATGCCTTAGTTCCAGCAGCTTTTGTGCTCTGGCTTGCCCTAGGGTTACAGTTACCGCCTGGGTGTTGTAGGCGTTTGGTCGGAGCTGGCTGGTCTTATCGTCATCCTCCAGGCCAACGGTCCTCCTGATAGCCTCAATCACGTCCTGCCGGGTTGTGTTGGCGTCCATGCCTCGGATGTGGATGGTGGTTTGTTTACTCGTGCTTCTTCTGGCTATTAAGCCGTCTTTCTGGTTTAGGAGCTCATGGATCTTCTTAACCGCTCTCTCATCCTTATCCGTTCTTATAATGAGTTTGCCACCCCTGGTGCTCTCAACACTTCGGATGGCATTTATGGCAGGGTCGTCTCCGATGGCACCCTTTACCTGGCTCAGGACATCTTTATATGGCTTCCGTCCGTCCACAATGAGGGCGTACGTAGTTTTCTGCCTGGTTTTAGTAGCCGTACCCTCCTTTGTAGCAGTTGGGGTATACAGGTGCACCTTGGTGGCTGTATTCTTGAAGACCCACTCCGTTGCCTTCCTTAGAACGTCCAGGCTTACCACTCTTAGTTGGTGCATGGCTATTTCGGTGTCGCCTTCTGTCTCTTGTCTCAGTCGTCCCAGCTTCTCACATAGATCCTTTATGTTCCCATCAACATTTAACTTAATGATTTTCCTGTTGATGGTTACCGCTGGGGTTTTTGATCTGATCCTACTACTCTGTTCGATCACTTCCAGGTCACCACCGAGGTCTGAAAGTTCAGGGTACCGGTCTCTGTATATTCTTTGTATGCTAAGGAGCATTTTCCTGTCATCAGGTTCCGTGATGACAACCTTCGTGGTCACTTCCATATTCGCTGTAGGGTTCCCCTCAACTATTGTTGTATTCTTGAATAAACTTGGGTCCCACTCCTTACCTATAGCTTTCTCCAGGTCTGCTACGGACTCAATCCATCCCATAGATTGAACCATGTTTCTGCTCAGGTCTGGGGTCTGTGTTTGCATATCCCTGGTTGCTGGGCCAACCTGTGTATCGGCGTCCATTGTGAGCTTTGGAACTGGCACATATTTGTTCCTTTCCAGCCACTCCCTAGTTGAGATCCTGGTGAATATATCTGAACTTATCCTTAGCCGAGATATCATCTCCTTAATCTCCTTCTGGGTGTTCGGGTATGTCTCAGAGAGTTTTATGAGTCTCTTTGATGCCGCTACCGCGGCTTCGATCGCCTCAGCCAACACAAAGGCTTCCGGACTGAGCATCTTTTTGTACGGCCCTTCTGCAATCTCCTGATCGCATTTCCTCTTTTTGGAGGTTTCTTCCGTCAGAGAGTTTGATCTCTGTATCCTGCCGATGTGACTTAATCTGCGGTTTACAGTTGGCTCCGCTTGAGGACTATCGTCCGCAGTCAGGTTTATTGTCCGCATGTTTGGTTTGTTTTTATTTTTAAAATCCATGCTGATCCCACGAGTCTGGATGAAAAGAATTGTCCGGTGGGGCAGTGCACCGTACCCCACTAAGGCCTTGCATACGCCTACCCCGCACACCCTCGCCATGATGCCGGGGGGCTGCTCGTGACTCACTCCGGGTGAGCCACGCATCCCTCGCCGCAGTTCCCAAGCTTGGATTCCGGGACTCTTCTGTCAGGGTTGCCATACCTTAGCCAGTGGTTCCCGATATGAAGGCGCCGGAGATTCGCCTTTACCCTTCTGCGTTAGCTACAAGACGTACACCCTTGCACGCCCTGCATTACCAGGATCTACTACGAGGAAGTGCAGATAGGATTTGCTGATAAGTCTCTTTGAGACTTTGGGCGTTTCTCAGTATTTATTGCAATCTAGACTCTGGCAGTCCAGATCACACTGAGACCCAGAATCAGCCATTTAGATCCCAACCTAACCTAACCTAACCTAACCTAACCTAACCTAACCTAACCTAACCTAACCTAACCTAACCTAACCTAACCTAACCTAACCTAACCTAACCTAACCTAACCTAACCTAACCTAACCTAACCTAACCTAACCTAACCTAACCTAACCTAACCTAACCTAACCTAACCTAACCTAACCTAACCTAACCTAACCTAACCTAACCTAACCTAACCTAACCTAACCTAACCTAACCTAACCTAACCTAACCTAACCTAACCTAACCTAACCTAACCTAACCTAACCTAACCTAACCTAACCTAACCTAACCTAACCTAACCTAACCTAACCTAACCTAACCTAACCTAACCTAACCTAACCTAACCTAACCTAACCTAACCTAACCTAACCTAACCTAACCTAACCTAACCTAACCTAACCTAACCTAACCTAACCTAACCTAACCTAACCTAACCTAACCTTTTTTTTTTTTTTTTTTTTTTTTCAAGTGGGGAAAATGCTTTTACGCACACCTCAGCTCGATGGCCGCTTGAAGTAGTGTGGGACTCACAGAATAATACCCACTAAATACCCCACCTCTTCTACAGCTGCTGTATGTAGAGACCCTGGACTATCGCGAAGCGACATAAGCATCAGGGCTTCTGCAGCTACCATTGCCTATAATTGGCCCCCCTGTCTCTCATCCAATTCCTTTGTCCTTAATACTTCCGAGATAAAGGCCTTTACCTTATTCCAGTTCTCCTCGGATTTGGTCATCATGAGTATGATGTTATTTTCGTTTATTGTAGCTTCCAGTGACAGATCCAGACGCCGTTTTTTCTCCGCCCATCGTGGGCATTTGAAAAAAGTATGCTCCGGTGTGTCTTCCGGGTGTTCACAGTACATGCACTGGCTGTCGGCTGCCTTGCCGATCCTATGCACATATGCCATGAAGCATCCATGACCGCTCAGGAATTGCGTCAGATAGAAGCCTACTTCCCTGAATTGGCAGTCCAACCATGGTTTCAGTGAGGGAATGAGCGTCTTCGTCCATTGCCCTTTCTGACTATGGCCATCCCATTCCTCTTGCCATAGTCTTCTAGTTTCTTCTTTTTCCTCCTTCATGATGGCAGACAACACCTCTCCTTGTTCCTTGCGTTCCTGAATTCTCCTTCTTTCGTTAGCGAGCATGTCTATAGGAGGAATTCCCGCTATGACACCTGCTGCCTCCATGGAGATGGTGCGGTAGGCGCTAATAACCCTTACAATAGCTTTTCGCTGACTCCCCCTCAATAAGTTCCGGTATGTTGCAATCTTTGTTGCAGGATACCACACTGCTGCCCCGTAGAGGAGAATCGAGTGAGTAACACTACACAGGATTTTCCTCTTCGAACTCCGTGGCCCATCGACGTTGGGCATCAGGCGTGTTAGTGCCATGGTTAGTCTGTCGGCCTTGGACACAGCTTGTCTGATATGCTCGTTGAAAATCAGTTTATCATCAAGTGTTATTCCGAGGCATCTGAAAAACTTCAGCGGTACAGTCTGCTTCCCTCCGATAATAACCTGTATCCCGTCTCTCTTCCTGGGGCCTTTGAAAACTACCATTTCCGTCTTTTGGGGCGCAATGTCCAGGCAGTTGCTTTCCATCCATTGTTCAACCAGCCAAATGGAGGTATTTGCTTTAGTCACCAGATCATCCTGTCTATCGGCTGAGACAACTAGAGTGATGTCATCCGCATATGCTACCATTCTGCAGCCTTCTGGTACATCCAGTTCAAGTACTGGGTTGTAGAGGATATTCCACAGGGTTGGACCCAGCACCGACCCCTGTGGGACACCCTGTGTTATATCCATCTTATGTCCTGGAATGGTAATGGTTCTGTCCTGGAAATAGCTGGCGACTAAGTTAGTGAGATACCTACTGATCCCAGATTCCTGCATTCTATACATTATCTTGCTCCATCTGGCTGTGTTGAAGGCATTCTGTACATCGATCGTGATGCCGGCGGTCCATTTACGATTGCTCTTTCGAATGATCGATCGCACTGCCTCGATGGTGGATTTGCCCCGTCGAAAGCCAAACTGGTTTGAAGAGATGATACCCTTTTCGTCCAGCTCTGTCTCCAGCCTCGCTCTTATCATGTATTCAAACAGTTTACCCAGGATATCCAGGAGACATATCGGTCGGTACTTGGGCTTGCCCTCTCCATCCATTCCTTTAGGTATCAGGACCACCTTGGCTACCTTCCAGGCCTTTGGAAACCTCTGGCTCCGGAGAAGCTCATTGTATACATTTAACATAATATCCGGGATAACCTGGGTGGCCGTTTTCACGACACTCGCGAGGATGCCGTCCGGGCCAGGCGCCTTTCCTGTCTTAATGCGCTGGGCAGCGGCCTGAAGTTCTGCTAGGCTGAAGGGTGATGGTGGTGTCGTCGGTCTAGGCATAACCCTTTCGTCTAGACATGAAGGAAAGAGGGATCTCACTATGTGTGCCCGGGTTTCCAGATCTAAGTCAAAAGGTGAGTTATTTATCATGGACCTGGTTACAATTTTATAGCCTAGACCCCAGACGTCATCGTCGACCTCCTGTCGAACTTTGGTCCAATGAGACGTTTTGGACTTTAGAATAGCGTTCTTGTAGAGCTTTCTGGCCTGCTTATACGCACGCTCAAGCTCCTCCACATCACTTTGCCGGTTGTAGTTTCTTCTTCTTGCGTGGTTACAGGCACCCCTAGCCTCTTCGATATCTAGGTTCCACCAGTACGGCTTGTTGTTATTTTTGCCACCATTATTGTGATCGCTACTGCATCGCTGGGCCATTTTTATAGCGCTTGATAGCCTAATGGCACTTGAGCTTAAGCCAACGCTAAATAGCTGTAGGGCGGGCTTCAGAGTCGCGTTGTCAACAGACCGAACACAACTCCCTGGAGTGTATTTTTTATTCGACTTTAGGTCGATATTGAACTTTATAGTTCTGTGGTGGCTGAAGTTTTCCTCCAACAGAACTTCCCAGTTGGAAATGCGGTTTGCTAAGCCGCTGGTGGTAACCGTGACGTCAATGAATGACTCACTGACGCCTCTCTTGAAGGTAGGGATGCAGCCCTGGTTTTGGACAACCAGGTCGAGATCTGCGATACCGTTAGCCCAGAGTTCACCTTTCCTGTCCGTTGCTTTAGAGCCCCATAGGACTGATTTGGCGTTAAAGTCACCCATCAGGACCACCTCTCTCTTTGCCTTTCTTATACACTCCAGTATTTCCTCAACCTTGGACTGGTAGGCCGTGAAGCTGATGTTGGGGGATATGTAGCAGGCCATGATGCTGCAGTGAGGCAACTCAATGGCGATGTGTCCGTTAGCTCTGTCCACAGACGTTATGCCGAGCGCTCTATTCAAACAAAGGATAGAGATATCCTGAGCGTAGTCGGAGATCCATTTCCCACTGCTTGTTATGGCTTTGTTTGGTTCCGATACGACAAGAATGTCAATGTCTTGTTCTCTGGCGCTGGCAAGTGCAGCGTCATGAGCTACCCGGGCTCTGCCCAGGTTGGTCTGGTAGATCACTATATTATTTTTATACATAGATGACAGGTAAATACGGGACGTATACAAAATATATAAATAAAATAGTAAAATACTAACAGCACAGTTAAAACACCTAAATTATCACAGAATTGGTTATCACAGAGGTTCCTATCACAGAGGTTCTTATCACAATTGTGGGCCTATGTCTATGATGGACAACAAAGTAGGGCTTTGTGTCTCATCTCGTTGATCCGGGACCATTTCAACCTCGCTGGGATCCGGGGGTGGTGGTGCATTCCCTGGCGGTGTGATTGTCCCATCCAGTTTATCCAGGATCATTCCCATCACGCTGGGCTCTGAGGATGGAGGCGCCTTCCCTGGTGGCGTTCGTATCTGAACTGGTTTATCCAGGATCTCATCGACGACTAATGGAGTTCGTGCCTCATTGTTCGGTACTAGTACCTGTTTTGAAAAGCTCCTTCTACTCTCCCCTCTGGCTCTAGCCAATGCCTCTCGGAACTTGTCGCATTTACTCGTACCAAAAGTGTGCTCGTTTGAGTTGCACAGCGCGCATGCCTTTTTCACGCAAGTTTTGGCCAAGTGGTCGTGGCTGCCGCATTTGTAGCAGCCCTCCCGTTTGGAGCTCCTTTGGCAATCAGCTGTCCTGTGGTCATAAGACCAACACATGCCACATCTTTGAACAGAGATTCTTTCCTCCATACGACACCGTGCAAGTCCGATTTTAACATGCCTTAGTTCCAGCAGCTTTTGTGCTCTGGCTTGCCCTAGGGTTACAGTTACCGCCTGGGTGTTGTAGGCGTTTGGTCGGAGCTGGCTGGTCTTATCTTCATCCTCCAGGCCAACGGTCCTCCTGATAGCCTCAATCACGTCCTGCCGGGTTGTGTTAGCGTCCATGCCTCGGATGTGGATGGTGGTTTGTTTACTCGTGCTTCTTCTGGCTATTAAGCCGTCTTTCTGGTTTAGGAGCTCATGGATCTTCTTAACCGCTCTCTCTTCCTTATCCGTTCTTATAATGAGTTTGCCACCCCTGGTGCTCTCAACACTTCGGATGGCATTTATGGCAGGGTCGTCTCCGATGGCACCCTTTACCTGGCTCAGGACATCTTTATATGGCTTCCGTCCGTCCACAATGAGGGCGTACGTAGTTTTCTGCCTGGTTTCAGTAGCCGTACCCTCCTTTGTAGCAGTTGGGGTATATAGGTGCACCTTGGTGGCTGTATCCTTGAAGACCCACTCCGTTGCCTTCCTTAGTACGTCCAGGCTTACCACTCTTAGTTGGTGCATGGCTATTTCGGTGTCGCCTTCTGTCTCTTGTCTCAGTCGTCCCAGCTTCTCACATAGATCCTTTATGTTCCCATCAACATTTAACTTAATGATTTCCCTGTTGATGGTTACCGCTGGGGTTTTTGATCTGATCCTACTACTCTGTTCGATCACTTCCAGGTCACCACCGAGGTCTGAAAGTTCAGGGTACCGGTCTCTGTATATTTTTTGTATGCTAAGGAGCATTTTCCTGTCATCAGGTTCCGTGATGACAACCTTCGTGGTCACTTCCATATTCGCTGTAGGGATCCCCTCAACTATTGTTGTATTCTTGAATAAACTTGGGTCCCACTCCTTACCTATAGCTTTCTCCAGGTCTGCTACGGACTCAATCCATCCCATAGATTGAACCATGTTTCTGCTCAGGTCTGGGGTCTGTGTTTGCATATCCCTGGTTGCTGGGCCAACCTGTGTATCGGCGTCCATTGTGAGCTTTGGAACTGGCACATATTTGTTCCTTTCCAGCCACTCCCTAGTTGAGATCCTGGTGAATATATCTGAACTTATCCTTAGCCGAGATATCATCTCCTTAATCTCCTTCTGGGTGTTCGGGTATGTCTCAGAGAGTTTTATGAGTCTCTTTGATGCCGCTACCGCGGCTTCGATCGCCTCAGCCAACACAAAGGCTTCCGGACTGAGCATCTTTTTGTACGGCCCTTCTGCAATCTCCTGATCGCATTTCCTCTTTTTGGAGGTTTCTTCCGTCAGAGAGTTTGATCTCTGTATCCTGCCGATGTGACTTAATCTGCGGTTTACAGTTGGCTCCGCTTGAGGACTATCGTCCGCAGTCAGGTTTATTGTCCGCATGTTTGGTTTGTTTTTATTTTTAAAATCCATGCTGATCCCACGAGTCTGGATGAAAAGAATTGTCCGGTGGGGCAGTGCACCGTACCCCACTAAGGCCTTGCATACGCCTACCCCGCACACCCTCGCCATGATGCCGGGGGGCTGATCGCTGCATCCCTCGCCGCAGTTCCCAAGCTTGGATTCCGGGACTCTTCTGTCAGGGTTGCCATACCTTAGCCAGTGGTTCCCGATATGAAGGCGCCGGAGATTCGCCTTTACCCTTCTGCGTTAGCTACAAGACGTACACCCTTGCACGCCCTGCATTACCAGGATCTACTACGAGGAAGTGCAGATAGGATTTGCTGATAAGTCTCTTTTGAGACTTTGGGCGTTTCTCAGTATTTATTGCAATCTAGACTCTGGCAGTCCAGATCACACTGAGACCCAGAATAAGCCATTTAGATCCCAACCTAACCTAACCTAACCTAACCTAACCTAACCTAACCTAACCTAACCTAACCTAACCTAACCTAACCTAACCTAACCTAACCTAACCTAACCTAACCTAACCTAACCTAACCTAACCTTTTTTTTTTTTTTTTTTAAGTGGGGAAAATGCTTTTACGCACACTTCAGCTCGATGGCCGCTTGAAGTAGTGTGGGACTCACAGAATAATACCCACTAAAAACCCCACCTCTTCTACAGCTGCTGTATGTAGAGACCCTGGACTATCGCGAAGCGACATAAGCATCAGGGCTTCTGCAGCTACCATTGCCTATAATTGGCCCCCCTGTCTCTCATCCAATTCCTTTGTCCTTAATACTTCCGAGATAAAGGCCTTTACCTTATTCCAGTTCTCCTCGGATTTGGTCATCATGAGTATGATGTTATTTTCGTTAATTGTAGCTTCCAGTGACAGATCCAAACGCCGTTTTTTCTCCGCCCATCGTGGGCATTTGAAAAAAGTATGCTCCGGTGTGTCTTCCGGGTGTTCACAGTACATGCACTGGCTGTCGGCTGCCTTGCCGATCCTATGCACATATGCCATGAAGCATCCATGACCGCTCAGGAATTGCGTCAGATAGAAGCCTACTTCCCTGAATTGGCAGTCCAACCATGGTTTCAGTGAGGGAATGAGCGTCTTCGTCCATTGCCCTTTCTGACTATTGGCATCCCATTCCTCTTGCCATAGTCTTCTAGTTTCTTCTTTTTCCTCCTTCATGATGGCAGACAACACCTCTCCTTGTTCCTTGCGTTCCTGAATTCTCCTTCTTTCGTTAGCGAGCATGTCTATAGAAGGAATTCCCGCTATGACACCTGCTGCCTCCATGGAGATGGTGCGGTAGGCGCTAATAACCCTTACAATAGCTTTTCGCTGACTCCCCCTCAATAAGTTCCGGTATGTTGCAATCTTTGTTGCAGGATACCACACTGCTGCCCCGTAGAGGAGAATCGAGTGAGTAACACTACACAGGATTTTCCTCTTCGAACTCCGTGGCCCATCGACGTTGGGCATCAGGCGTGTTAGTGCCATGGTTAGTCTGTCGGCCTTGGACACAGCTTGTCTGATATGCTCGTTGAAAATCAGTTTATCATCAAGTGTTATTCCGAGGCATCTGAGGAACTTCAGCGGTACAGTCTGCTTCCCTCCGATAGTAACCTGTATCCCGTCTCTCTTCCTGGGGCCTTTGAAAACTACCATTTCCGTCTTTTGGGGCGCAATGTCCAGGCAGTTGCTTTCCATCCATTGTTCAACCAGCCAAATGGAGGTATTTGCTTTAGTCACCAGATCATCCTGTCTATCGGCTGAGACAACTAGAGTGATGTCATCCGCATATGCTACCATTCTGCAGCCTTCTGGTACATCCAGTTCAAGTACTGGGTTGTAGAGGATATTCCACAGGGTTGGACCCAGCACCGACCCCTGTGGGACACCCTGTGTTATATCCATCTTATGTCCTGGAATGGTAATGGTTCTGTCCTGGAAATAGCTGGCGACTAAGTTAGTGAGATACCTACTGATCCCAGATTCCTGCATTCTATACATTATCTTGCTCCATCTGGCTGTGTTGAAGGCATTCTGTACATCGATCGTGATGCCGGCGGTCCATTTACGATTGCTCTTTCGAATGATCGATCGCACTGCCTCGATGGTGGATTTGCCCCGTCGAAAGCCAAACTGGTTTGAAGAGATGATACCCTTTTCGTCCAGCTCTGTCTCCAGCCTCGCTCTTATCATGTATTCAAACAGTTTACCCAGGATATCCAGGAGACATATCGGTCGGTACTTGGGCTTGCCCTCTCCATCCATTCCTTTAGGTATCAGGACCACCTTGGCTACCTTCCAGGCCTTTGGAAACCTCTGGCTCCGGAGAAGCTCATTGTATACATTTAACATAATATCCGGGATAACCTGGGTGGCCGTTTTCACGACACTCGCGAGGATGCCGTCCGGGCCAGGCGCCTTTCCTGTCTTAATGCGCTGGGCAGCGGCCTGAAGTTCTGCTAGGCTGAAGGGTGATGGTGGTGTCGTCGGTCTAGGCATAACCCTTTCGTCTAGACATGAGGGAAAGAGGGATCTCACTATGTGTGCCCGGGTTTCCAGATCTAAGTCAAAAGGTGAGTTATTTATCATGGACCTGGTTACAATTTTATAGCCTAGACCCCAGACGTCATCGTCGACCTCCTTTCGAACTTTGGTCCAATGAGACGTTTTGGACTTTAGGATAGCGCTCTTGTAGAGCTTTCTGGCCTGCTTATACGCACGCTCAAGCTCCTCCACATCACTTTGCCGGTTGTAGTTTGGCTTGGCCCGCATCCATAGCCTTCTTGCGTGGTTACAGGCACCCCTAGCCTCTTCGATATCTAGGTTCCACCAGTACGGCTTGTTGTTATTTTTGCCACCATTATTGTGGTCGCTACTGCATCGCTGGGCCATTTTTATAGCGCTTGATAGCCTAATGGCACTTGAGCTTAAGCCAACGCTAAATAGCTGTAGGGCGGGCTTCAGAATCGCGTTGTCAACAGACCGAACACAACTCCCTGGAGTGTATTTTTTATTCGACTTTAGGTCGATATTGAACTTTATAGTTCTGTGGTGGCTGAAGTTTTCCTCCAACAGAACTTCCCAGTTGGAAATGCGGTTTGCTAAGCCGCTGGTGGTAACCGTGACGTCAATGAATGACTCACTGACGCCTCTCTTGAAGGTAGGGATGCAGCCCTGGTTTTGGACAACCAGGTCGAGATCTGCGATACCGTTAGCCCAGAGTTCACCTTTCCTGTCCGTTGCTTTAGAGCCCCATAGGACTGATTTGGCGTTAAAGTCACCCATCAGGACCACCTCTCTCTTTGCCTTTCTTACACACTCCAGTATTTCCTCAACCTTGGACTGGTAGGCCGTGAAGCTGATGTTGGGGGATATGTAGCAGGCCATGATGCTGCAGTGAGGCAACTCAATGGCGATGTGTCCGTTAGCTCTGTCCACAGACGTTATGCCGAGCGCTCTATTCAAACAAAGGATAGAGATATCCTGAGCGTAGTCGGAGATCCATTTCCCACTGCTTGTTATGGCTTTGTTTTGTTCCGATACGACAAGAATGTCAATGTCTTGTTCTCTGGCGCTGGCAAGTGCAGCGTCATGAGCTACCCGGGCTCTGCCCAGGTTGGTCTGGTAGATCACTATATTATTTTTATACATAGATGACAGGTAAATACGGGACGTATACAAAATATATAAATAAAATAGTAAAATACTAACAGCACAGTTAAAACACCTAAATTATCACAGAATTGGTTATCACAGAGGTTCCTATCACAGAGGTTCTTATCACAATTGTGGGCCTATGTCTATGATGGACAACAAAGTAGGGCTTTGTGTCTCATCTCGTTGATCCGGGATCATTTCAACCTCGCTGGGATCCGGGGGTGGTGGTGCATTCCCTGGCGGTGTGATTGTCCCATCCAGTTTATCCAGGATCATTCCCATCACGCTGGGCTCTGAGGATGGAGGCGCCTTCCCTGGTGGCGTTCGTATCTGAACTGGTTTATCCAGGATCTCATCGACGACTAATGGAGTTCGTGCCTCATTGTTCGGTACTAGTACCTGTTTTGAAAAGCTCCTTCTACTCTCCCCTCTGGCTCTAGCCAATGCCTCTCGGAACTTGTCGCATTTACTCGTACCAAAAGTGTGCTCGTTTGAGTTGCACAGCGCGCATGCCTTTTTCACGCAAGTTTTGGCCGAGTGGTCGTGGCTGCCGCATTTGTAGCAGCCCTCCCGTTTGGAGCTCCTTTGGCAATCAGCTGTCCTGTGGTCATAAGACCAACACATGCCACATCTTTGAACAGAGATTCTTTCCTCCATACGACACCGTGCAAGTCCGATTTTAACATGCCTTAGTTCCAGCAGCTTTTGTGCTCTGGCTTGCCCTAGGGTTACAGTTACCGCCTGGGTGTTGTAGGCGTTTGGTCGGAGCTGGCTGGTCTTATCTTCATCCTCCAGGCCAACGGTCCTCCTGATAGCCTCAATCACGTCCTGCCGGGTTGTGTTAGCGTCCATGCCTCGGATGTGGATGGTGGTTTGTTTACTCGTGCTTCTTCTGGCTATTAAGCCGTCTTTCTGGTTTAGGAGCTCATGGATCTTCTTAACCGCTCTCTCTTCCTTATCCGTTCTTATAATGAGTTTGCCACCCCTGGTGCTCTCAACACTTCGGATGGCATTTATGGCAGGGTCGTCTCCGATGGCACCCTTTACCTGGCTCAGGACATCTTTATATGGCTTCCGTCCGTCCACAATGAGGGCGTACGTAGTTTTCTGCCTGGTTTCAGTAGCCGTACCCTCCTTTGTAGCAGTTGGGGTATATAGGTGCACCTTGGTGGCTGTATCCTTGAAGACCCACTCCGTTGCCTTCCTTAGTACGTCCAGGCTTACCACTCTTAGTTGGTGCATGGCTATTTCGGTGTCGCCTTCTGTCTCTTGTCTCAGTCGTCCCAGCTTCTCACATAGATCCTTTATGTTCCCATCAACATTTAACTTAATGATTTCCCTGTTGATGGTTACCGCTGGGGTTTTTGATCTGATCCTACTACTCTGTTCGATCACTTCCAGGTCACCACCGAGGTCTGAAAGTTCAGGGTACCGGTCTCTGTATATTTTTTGTATGCTAAGGAGCATTTTCCTGTCATCAGGTTCCGTGATGACAACCTTCGTGGTCACTTCCATATTCGCTGTAGGGATCCCCTCAACTATTGTTGTATTCTTGAATAAACTTGGGTCCCACTCCTTACCTATAGCTTTCTCCAGGTCTGCTACGGACTCAATCCATCCCATAGATTGAACCATGTTTCTGCTCAGGTCTGGGGTCTGTGTTTGCATATCCCTGGTTGCTGGGCCAACCTGTGTATCGGCGTCCATTGTGAGCTTTGGAACTGGCACATATTTGTTCCTTTCCAGCCACTCCCTAGTTGAGATCCTGGTGAATATATCTGAACTTATCCTTAGCCGAGATATCATCTCCTTAATCTCCTTCTGGGTGTTCGGGTATGTCTCAGAGAGTTTTATGAGTCTCTTTGATGCCGCTACCGCGGCTTCGATCGCCTCAGCCAACACAAAGGCTTCCGGACTGAGCATCTTTTTGTACGGCCCTTCTGCAATCTCCTGATCGCATTTCCTCTTTTTGGAGGTTTCTTCCGTCAGAGAGTTTGATCTCTGTATCCTGCCGATGTGACTTAATCTGCGGTTTACAGTTGGCTCCGCTTGAGGACTATCGTCCGCAGTCAGGTTTATTGTCCGCATGTTTGGTTTGTTTTTATTTTTAAAATCCATGCTGATCCCACGAGTCTGGATGAAAAGAATTGTCCGGTGGGGCAGTGCACCGTACCCCACTAAGGCCTTGCATACGCCTACCCCGCACACCCTCGCCATGATGCCGGGGGGCTGATCGCTGCATCCCTCGCCGCAGTTCCCAAGCTTGGATTCCGGGACTCTTCTGTCAGGGTTGCCATACCTTAGCCAGTGGTTCCCGATATGAAGGCGCCGGAGATTCGCCTTTACCCTTCTGCGTTAGCTACAAGACGTACACCCTTGCACGCCCTGCATTACCAGGATCTACTACGAGGAAGTGCAGATAGGATTTGCTGATAAGTCTCTTTTGAGACTTTGGGCGTTTCTCAGTATTTATTGCAATCTAGACTCTGGCAGTCCAGATCACACTGAGACCCAGAATAAGCCATTTAGATCCCAACCTAACCTAACCTAACCTAACCTAACCTAACCTAACCTAACCTAACCTAACCTAACCTAACCTAACCTAACCTAACCTAACCTAACCTAACCTAACCTAACCTAACCTAACCTAACCTAACCTAACCTAACCTAACCTAACCTTTTTTTTTTTTTTTTTTTAAGTGGGGAAAATGCTTTTACGCACACTTCAGCTCGATGGCCGCTTGAAGTAGTGTGGGACTCACAGAATAATACCCACTAAAAACCCCACCTCTTCTACAGCTGCTGTATGTAGAGACCCTGGACTATCGCGAAGCGACATAAGCATCAGGGCTTCTGCAGCTACCATTGCCTATAATTGGCCCCCCTGTCTCTCATCCAATTCCTTTGTCCTTAATACTTCCGAGATAAAGGCCTTTACCTTATTCCAGTTCTCCTCGGATTTGGTCATCATGAGTATGATGTTATTTTCGTTTATTGTAGCTTCCAGTGACAGATCCAAACGCCGTTTTTTCTCCGCCCATCGTGGGCATTTGAAAAAAGTATGCTCCGGTGTGTCTTCCGGGTGTTCACAGTACATGCACTGGCTGTCGGCTGCCTTGCCGATCCTATGCACATATGCCATGAAGCATCCATGACCGCTCAGGAATTGCGTCAGATAGAAGCCTACTTCCCTGAATTGGCAGTCCAACCATGGTTTCAGTGAGGGAATGAGCGTCTTCGTCCATTGCCCTTTCTGACTATTGGCATCCCATTCCTCTTGCCATAGTCTTCTAGTTTCTTCTTTTTCCTCCTTCATGATGGCAGACAACACCTCTCCTTGTTCCTTGCGTTCCTGAATTCTCCTTCTTTCGTTAGCGAGCATGTCTATAGGAGGAATTCCCGCTATGACACCTGCTGCCTCCATGGAGATGGTGCGGTAGGCGCTAATAACCCTTACAATAGCTTTTCGCTGACTCCCCCTCAATAAGTTCCGGTATGTTGCAATCTTTGTTGCAGGATACCACACTGCTGCCCCGTAGAGGAGAATCGAGTGAGTAACACTACACAGGATTTTCCTCTTCGAACTCCGTGGCCCATCGACGTTGGGCATCAGGCGTGTTAGTGGCATGGTTAGTCTGTCGGCCTTGGACACAGCTTGTCTGATATGCTCGTTGAAAATCAGTTTATCATCAAGTGTTATTCCGAGGCATCTGAGGAACTTCAGCGGTACAGTCTGCTTCCCTCCGATAGTAACCTGTATCCCGTCTCTCTTCCTGGGGCCTTTGAAAACTACCATTTCCGTCTTTTGGGGCGCAATGTCCAGGCAGTTGCTTTCCATCCATTGTTCAACCAGCCAAATGGAGGTATTTGCTTTAGTCACCAGATCATCCTGTCTATCGGCTGAGACAACTAGAGTGATGTCATCCGCATATGCTACCATTCTGCAGCCTTCTGGTACATCCAGTTCAAGTACTGGGTTGTAGAGGATATTCCACAGGGTTGGACCCAGCACCGACCCCTGTGGGACACCCTGTGTTATATCCATCTTATGTCCTGGAATGGTAATGGTTCTGTCCTGGAAATAGCTGGCGACTAAGTTAGTGAGATACCTACTGATCCCAGATTCCTGCATTCTATACATTATCTTGCTCCATCTGGCTGTGTTGAAGGCATTCTGTACATCGATCGTGATGCCGGCGGTCCATTTACGATTGCTCTTTCGAATGATCGATCGCACTGCCTCGATGGTGGATTTGCCCCGTCGAAAGCCAAACTGGTTTGAAGAGATGATACCCTTTTCGTCCAGCTCTGTCTCCAGCCTCGCTCTTATCATGTATTCAAACAGTTTACCCAGGATATCCAGGAGACATATCGGTCGGTACTTGGGCTTGCCCTCTCCATCCATTCCTTTAGGTATCAGGACCACCTTGGCTACCTTCCAGGCCTTTGGAAACCTCTGGCTCCGGAGAAGCTCATTGTATACATTTAACATAATATCCGGGATAACCTGGGTGGCCGTTTTCACGACACTCGCGAGGATGCCGTCCGGGCCAGGCGCCTTTCCTGTCTTAATGCGCTGGGCAGCGGCCTGAAGTTCTGCTAGGCTGAAGGGTGATGGTGGTGTCGTCGGTCTAGGCATAACCCTTTCGTCTAGACATGAGGGAAAGAGGGATCTCACTATGTGTGCCCGGGTTTCCAGATCTAAGTCAAAAGGTGAGTTATTTATCATGGACCTGGTTACAATTTTATAGCCTAGACCCCAGACGTCATCGTCGACCTCCTTTCGAACTTTGGTCCAATGAGACGTTTTGGACTTTAGGATAGCGCTCTTGTAGAGCTTTCTGGCCTGCTTATACGCACGCTCAAGCTCCTCCACATCACTTTGCCGGTTGTAGTTTGGCTTGGCCCGCATCCATAGCCTTCTTGCGTGGTTACAGGCACCCCTAGCCTCTTCGATATCTAGGTTCCACCAGTACGGCTTGTTGTTATTTTTGCCACCATTATTGTGGTCGCTACTGCATCGCTGGGCCATTTTTATAGCGCTTGATAGCCTAATGGCACTTGAGCTTAAGCCAACGCTAAATAGCTGTAGGGCGGGCTTCAGAATCGCGTTGTCAACAGACCGAACACAACTCCCTGGAGTGTATTTTTTATTCGACTTTAGGTCGATATTGAACTTTATAGTTCTGTGGTGGCTGAAGTTTTCCTCCAACAGAACTTCCCAGTTGGAAATGCGGTTTGCTAAGCCGCTGGTGGTAACCGTGACGTCAATGAATGACTCACTGACGCCTCTCTTGAAGGTAGGGATGCAGCCCTGGTTTTGGACAACCAGGTCGAGATCTGCGATACCGTTAGCCCAGAGTTCACCTTTCCTGTCCGTTGCTTTAGAGCCCCATAGGACTGATTTGGCGTTAAAGTCACCCATCAGGACCACCTCTCTCTTTGCCTTTCTTACACACTCCAGTATTTCCTCAACCTTGGACTGGTAGGCCGTGAAGCTGATGTTGGGGGATATGTAGCAGGCCATGATGCTGCAGTGAGGCAACTCAATGGCGATGTGTCCGTTAGCTCTGTCCACAGACGTTATGCCGAGCGCTCTATTCAAACAAAGGATAGAGATATCCTGAGCGTAGTCGGAGATCCATTTCCCACTGCTTGTTATGGCTTTGTTTGGTTCCGATACGACAAGAATGTCAATGTCTTGTTCTCTGGCGCTGGCAAGTGCAGCGTCATGAGCTACCCGGGCTCTGCCCAGGTTGGTCTGGTAGATCACTATATTATTTTTATACATAGATGACAGGTAAATACGGGACGTATACAAAATATATAAATAAAATAGTAAAATACTAACAGCACAGTTAAAACACCTAAATTATCACAGAATTGGTTATCACAGAGGTTCCTATCACAGAGGTTCTTATCACAATTGTGGGCCTATGTCTATGATGGACAACAAAGTAGGGCTTTGTGTCTCATCTCGTTGATCCGGGATCATTTCAACCTCGCTGGGATCCGGGGGTGGTGGTGCATTCCCTGGCGGTGTGATTGTCCCATCCAGTTTATCCAGGATCATTCCCATCACGCTGGGCTCTGAGGATGGAGGCGCCTTCCCTGGTGGCGTTCGTATCTGAACTGGTTTATCCAGGATCTCATCGACGACTAATGGAGTTCGTGCCTCATTGTTCGGTACTAGTACCTGTTTTGAAAAGCTCCTTCTACTCTCCCCTCTGGCTCTAGCCAATGCCTCTCGGAACTTGTCGCATTTACTCGTACCAAAAGTGTGCTCGTTTGAGTTGCACAGCGCGCATGCCTTTTTCACGCAAGTTTTGGCCGAGTGGTCGTGGCTGCCACATTTGTAGCAGCCCTCCCGTTTGGAGCTCCTTTGGCAATCAGCTGTCCTGTGGTCATAAGACCAACACATGCCACATCTTTGAACAGAGATTCTTTCCTCCATACGACACCGTGCAAGTCCGATTTTAACATGCCTTAGTTCCAGCAGCTTTTGTGCTCTGGCTTGCCCTAGGGTTACAGTTACCGCCTGGGTGTTGTAGGCGTTTGGTCGGAGCTGGCTGGTCTTATCGTCATCCTCCAGGCCAACGGTCCTCCTGATAGCCTCAATCACGTCCTGCCGGGTTGTGTTGGCGTCCATGCCTCGGATGTGGATGGTGGTTTGTTTACTCGTGCTTCTTCTGGCTATTAAGCCGTCTTTCTGGTTTAGGAGCTCATGGATCTTCTTAACCGCTCTCTCATCCTTATCCGTTCTTATAATGAGTTTGCCACCCCTGGTGCTCTCAACACTTCGGATGGCATTTATGGCAGGGTCGTCTCCGATGGCACCCTTTACCTGGCTCAGGACATCTTTATATGGCTTCCGTCCGTCCACAATGAGGGCGTACGTAGTTTTCTGCCTGGTTTTAGTAGCCGTACCCTCCTTTGTAGCAGTTGGGGTATACAGGTGCACCTTGGTGGCTGTATCCTTGAAGACCCACTCCGTTGCCTTCCTTAGAACGTCCAGGCTTACCACTCTTAGTTGGTGCATGGCTATTTCGGTGTCGCCTTCTGTCTCTTGTCTCAGTCGTCCCAGCTTCTCACATAGATCCTTTATGTTCCCATCAACATTTAACTTAATGATTTTCCTGTTGATGGTTACCGCTGGGGTTTTTGATCTGATCCTACTACTCTGTTCGATCACTTCCAGGTCACCACCGAGGTCTGAAAGTTCAGGGTACCGGTCTCTGTATATTTTTTGTATGCTAAGGAGCATTTTCCTGTCATCAGGTTCCGTGATGACAACCTTCGTGGTCACTTCCATATTCGCTGTAGGGTTCCCCTCAACTATTGTTGTATTCTTGAATAAACTTGGGTCCCACTCCTTACCTATAGCTTTTTCCAGGTCTGCTACGGACTCAATCCATCCCATAGATTGAACCATGTTTCTGCTCAGGTCTGGGGTCTGTGTTTGCATATCCCTGGTTGCTGGGCCAACCTGTGTATCGGCGTCCATTGTGAGCTTTGGAACTGGCACATATTTGTTCCTTTCCAGCCACTCCCTAGTTGAGATCCTGGTGAATATATCTGAACTTATCCTTAGCCGAGATATCATCTCCTTAATCTCCTTCTGGGTGTTCGGGTATGTCTCAGAGAGTTTTATGAGTCTCTTTGATGCCGCTACCGCGGCTTCGATCGCCTCAGCCAACACAAAGGCTTCCGGACTGAGCATCTTTTTGTACGGCCCTTCTGCAATCTCCTGATCGCATTTCCTCTTTTTGGAGGTTTCTTCCGTCAGAGAGTTTGATCTCTGTATCCTGCCGATGTGACTTAATCTGCGGTTTACAGTTGGCTCCGCTTGAGGACTATCGTCCGCAGTCAGGTTTATTGTCCGCATGTTTGGTTTGTTTTTATTTTTAAAATCCATGCTGATCCCACGAGTCTGGATGAAAAGAATTGTCCGGTGGGGCAGTGCACCGTACCCCACTAAGGCCTTGCATACGCCTACCCCGCACACCCTTGCCATGATGCCGGGGGGCTGCTCGTGACTCACTCCGGGTGAGCCACGCATCCCTCGCCGCAGTTCCCAAGCTTGGATTCCGGGACTCTTCTGTCAGGGTTGCCATACCTTAGCCAGTGGTTCCCGATATGAAGGCGCCGGAGATTCGCCTTTACCCTTCTGCGTTAGCTACAAGACGTACACCCTTGCACGCCCTGCATTACCAGGATCTACTACGAGGAAGTGCAGATAGGATTTGCTGATAAGTCTCTTTGAGACTTTGGGCGTTTCTCAGTATTTATTGCAATCTAGACTCTGGCAGTCCAGATCACACTGAGACCCAGAATCAGCCATTTAGATCCCAACCTAACCTAACCTAACCTAACCTAACCTAACCTAACCTAACCTAACCTAACCTAACCTAACCTAACCTAACCTAACCTAACCTAACCTAACCTAACCTAACCTAACCTAACCTAACCTAACCTAACCTAACCTAACCTAACCTAACCTAACCTAACCTAACCTTTTTTTTTTTTTTTTTTTTTTTTTTTTTTTTTTTTTTTTTTTTTTTTTTGCCCTTGAGGTAGGGGAAACTTATGCCTTTTCCACAGTGGGGGCGTGTGCAATGCTGTGGATTTGTGTGGGACTTTCACCTCACTAAACCACCCTCCTCTTTCCCCGGGTATTATCGCCACCTGGAATTAGGCTGCGTGCCCTTGCATCAGGTGCGTAACCCAGTCTGGTATTAATGTAGCATTTCTTTTAACCCTGTCTCTCTCTATCTTCAGTCTCTTTTTTCCTCATCACCTGGGTGACGAAATCATATATTGCAGTCCATTGAGTGCTGCTTCCGACCATCCTCTCAATGATGTGCTCGACTGGGGGTAGCTGCCCAATGTTGTCAATCAGCACAGATCTTTCCTGTGACCATCTTTGACAATGGTAGAACATGTGCTCTGGGTCATCCTTCTCCTGGCATGCGAAGCATTGATCACCCAGAGTCTTACCAATTCTTTTTGTAAAAGTGCCGTACGAACCGTGGCCGGACAGGAACTGGGTGAAATAATAATTTGTTCTCCTGTGCCCGCAATCGACCCAAGTCGCTAGATCCCTGACGAGTCTTTTAGTCCAGGCGGCTGATGGTCCTTCTGCTTCCCATTTTTCCTGCCACTTTCTTACAGTTCTTCTGCGCGCCATTCTTCTATTTCCCAATAACCTTCCCCCTATCGTAAATAAGAAACATCTTTCGGCCACCATCAGGTCGAAAGGGGGAAATCCGGCGATGACTTGGGCTGCTTCCGCCGACACTGTGCGGTATGCCGCTGCGACTCTCAGTAGACAACGTCGCTGTATAGATACCAGGCGTCCCAGATGATTTTTATGGCTGATCGCCTCGCGCCACACCGGGGCAGCGTAGAGGAGGACACTGTTGGCGACTCCACAGAGTGCCCTTCTCCTCTCATACCTTGGGCCGCCAATATTGGGCATCAGTCTGGCTAATGCAGATAACTTTTCGGACGCCTTTTTATGGCATGTTCTATGTGACCCGCGAAACCCAGGCCTTTCCGGAGCACAACCCCTAGATACATGAGTTCCCTGGAAGGTGTTATATCTTGACCGAGCAGCTCCAGTCTGAAATCCTCCACCTTTCTTGGCCCCTTGGCGATCAGAAGTTCAGTTTTTTGTGCGGCCACTTTCAACCCCCTTTCTTCGAGCCAGTCCACCGATAGTCTCACGGTTTCCTGCGCCCGGACTTTCACTTCTGTCTTGTCGCTGCCACTCACCACGAAGAGCAGATCATCCGCGTATGCAATCGCGTTCACATCTTCGCCATACGGGAGCCGGAGAACTCCATCGTAAACAATGTTCCATAAGGTAGGCCCCATAATTGACCCCTGTGGTACCCCCATGCTGCACTTATGGGAAATCATCCCTGACTTCACGGATCGTTGGGAGAAATAAGACCAGACGCACCTTATTAGGTATTCACTTATTCCCGCTGCTTGTAGGGCTTCTATAATACGCTTCCATCTTGCCGTGTTGAACGCGTTTTGGATGTCGATTGCCACTAGTAAGCACCACTTTTTTTTTGAACCTCTTACAGCGTCCTTCAGTGCTAGGAGAGCCGTTGTGGTCGATTTCCCCTTCCTAAAACCGTGCTGGTTTGCGGAGATGGTTCCCCTTTCTACTAACTCTTTCTCAAGCCGACTTAAGAGAATCCTCTCGAACAGTTTTCCTATAGTATTAATGAGACATATGGGTCTGAAACTAGAGGGTTGGGTTGGGTCTTTTCCCTTCTTTGGAAGAAGGACAACTCTCGCGACTTTCCATTGTTTTGGAAACTCCTGCTTCCGAAGGTAGAAATTTAGCATCCTCAGGATCTCATTTGGGACCATTTCGGCTGCTATCTTTAGTGCCTCCACAGTAATACCATCAGGACCTGGTGCTTTCCCGTTCTTCATTAGTGCTAACGCGCTTAGCATTTCTTGCATTTCCACGTCCTCTGGCACCTCATTTGCCCTCTGGAGAGTTCCTAATCTCTCATCCGTTGTTGGGAATAACTCCTGTATGATTTGCCTCCTGGTCCGCGTTGGAATTTTGTAGGCAAGCTTTCCTCCGGCTAGGTGTCTCGTTGCAATGCGGTAGCCTTCCCCCCAGATATCCTCGTCCAACTCCACCAACAATTTGTTCCACTGGAGCCGCTTTGACCTCCTAATATACTTCTTTAAATTCCGTCTTTCGGCTTTTAACCGTTCGGCCAGGCTTCTCGCCACAGCACAATCCTTGTCCTTAAGACGGGTGTACTTTCTTCGGAGTCGGTTATGTTCCGTCCTGCACGCCTGTATCTCCTCGTTCCACCAGTACGGAGTTTTGGAGGGTGTTGAGTTCTCTTTCTGACTCGACGAATTAAAAAGTGTTGTTATTTTGCGGTATATGTCGTCGCAGTTTTCCCAGTTGGATTCCCGAAGGGATAACCTGAAGAGGTCCGTCCTCAGTGTCTTCCTAGCGTAATGTTTTGCTCTGGGTAACTTTGAAATTCTCACCTCCACGAAAATGTTGCCATGTTGCGTGTAGGGGTTACTATGAGTGACGTGCCAGCTTTCTATTTGTCTGAGGACTTTTTCAGATGTTAGAGTCACATCTATATGACTTTTGCACGGACCCCTTTCAAAGGTGTGTACTCCGTTGTTTGCCGCAGTCCACCCCAGCTGTGACAGCCATTCTTCAATATACTCGCCCCTTTCGTCCATCCCGGGGGATCCCCAAGTCTGGGATTTTGAATTGATGTCGCCCATGACGATAGATTTATTTGGGTGTTTTGAGGCGTCGTTAAAGATCTCGTCGGCTATTTTCTTGAAGTCGCCGTATGGTATGTTTGGGGAGATGTAGGTGGCATATATATGGAGGTCGTAGAGGGAAAGACGCACAAAACTGTTTTCCCTCTTTACCTCCTGCACCTCTAGTTGACCGTTACGGATCTTTATGGCCACATCAATTTTGTTGTCTGTGAGCCAGCCTTCAGTGTTGACAATACTTTTGTTCGGCTCTGAGACTATTATAATGTCTATGTCCTGTTGCATAGCGTCGCTAGTGGCGATGTCATGTGCCAGCCTAGCTCTGCCCAGGTTTAATTGCAGAATTTTTAGCATGGTAGAATAAGTTAACACGTATATCGGACGGACAATAATAAATATGTGTATAAATAACTAGCGAGACAGAAAATATATATAAAACCCACAATTGTAAAATCGGACGGACAATAATAAATATAATAAATAATATGTGTATAAATGACTGTCGAGACGGAAAATATATCTAAAAACACTTAAATTGTAGATCTGACGGACAAATAAAATATAGATGTAAGGAGAAAACAATAGCAACTACACTTAAAATATTACAGTCAGAATATATCACAGTGGAAATATCACTCAGGTGCTTCAATAAGCCCTTTTTTTCTTTTGTGTCAGCCTAGCCCTGCTTAGGGCCTTTCTAAATTCTGGGCACCTACCCGCCCCGGCACTGTGCCCTACCTCCTTGCAAGTAAGGCAGTATTCGTCCCTGGCACAGGTCTTTGCAGCATGCCCCTCGGCACCGCATTTCCTGCAGGGGTTATTCAGTGCCACGGCCACGTTGCACCTTTCGCGTTTGTGGCCATATCCCCAACACCTATAGCACTGGACCACATCGACGCGTTCAGCAAACCTGCAGAGATTCAAAGCGATCCTGATCTCACTTTTCTCTCTGAGAAGTTTGCTTTTTGCCTCCGGTATTTTGATTGTCGCTGCCTGATAGCCACCAGGGGAGGGTCTGAGGTCACCAACCTGGACCTCGTCGCCCGCAATCCTCAACTCTTTCGCGACAGCCTCGATCACCTCCTCTTTGGTGGTTATGTGGTCGATGTCTCTGATGAAGAAGGTTGCCTTCTTGTCACCTCCTATCTGCCTAGCCGTCATATTTGTCCCTGTTGTGATGGCCGACTTCAGCAGGGTCATGGCGGGTCGGTCCCCCTTCTTCATCACTATCACCATCCCACCTGTTTTAGTCTCCTTAATTGTACGGATCGCCTTTGCCGTTTCTGTGCCCGCCGTGACTTTTTGCTTCACTGTTCTGAGGAGGTCTGCGTAGGTGGTTCCCTCCTGTCTCACCAGGATCGCTTCGGTGTCTGCGTCCCTGCGCCTCTTACCCTTATCCTCCTTTATTTTGTGAGTGTTCCCTGTGTAGATCAGACATTTGATCTCTGTGCCCCGGAACACTACTTCTGATAGCTTCCTAGTTCTCTCCCCTGATCTGTCATTTGAGGGGGGGTAGATTGATAGGTCCTCCCTCTTATCCCTCACCATCTTCTCCTTGATGGCTTTGAGCGATTCAAAGAATTCTTCCTCCGAGGCGGAAATTTCAACCCTGTGGACCTGCCTTAGTTTCTCGATCGTTTTTCCCTCTACTTCTAGGTAGGTCGCTTGTCTAAGGGTGCTTTGTTTTCCCTCCAATGTCCTCAGATCCGGGAATCTATCCTCAAACTCTCGAAGTATTCCGGCGTTTCTCTCGCTCGGCTGTTCTTCGACTAGGCACACCAGGTCCGTGCTCCTATTCGACTTTAGTGGGTTCCCACTCGCTGTGAAAGCCTTTTTGAATACTTCCCTGGGCCACTTAAGTTGCAGCAACTCCGTCGCATCACTGTAGTTGCGTACCGCTTCCAGTTGGTCACTCCGCACCTCCTCGCTGTGCCTAATGGCTTCAAGCTCCGCCTTCAGCCTGGCATTTTCCTCCTTCAGGGTTTTGATCTTTTCCCTCGCCTTCGCCAGTGTGGCAGCCTCTGCCGCAGGGTCGGGTTGGACGCCGGCTTCAGTGAGCAAACCTGCCTCCGCGCTGGGCTCGGTCTGGGTCTGCGCGTCTTCCCAGCTATCTACCGGCTTCGAAATATCTTCGGTGGCCCTCTTGCGTCCTACGTTCTGCAGTAGTTCCTGCAAATCGCTGGCCATGATTTGGCTCATCAGGCTCCTGAGATTTGCTGCAGCCTCTTTAATTTCTCTTTTCGTGTTCTTCTCCCGAGCATGCGTTGAGATAGTTCTCGTTTCTGTATCTACATTTTTCATGAGTTTTCTCAATAGCCTTGCCAGCTTAACTGACTTGTCCTCCATCTCTGGAGAGTCCCCTTTGTCTTCCTCTTCCTCTCTGTGTTTCCTTTTGACGGACCTCATCTCCTCCTCGTCCCAGGTGAGGTCCAACACAAGGGAGTTTGTCGGCGTCGTTGGTGTCGACTGCACTCCCATAGGCCCAAGTTCACCCCCATTCTTGCTAATGAAAAGCTTCAGCTTCTTGGCCGGGTTCTCTTTTCGGTTCATAGTGGACTCTGCTCCAGATGCATCGTCCCCTGTCTCACTTCCTGGTGTTGGAACTGGTTGGTTTTTATTTTTATTTATATTACTCATTTTCGTTCCCACGAGAACCTAACCTAACCTAACCTAACCTAACCTAACCTAACCTAACCTAACCTAACCTAACCTAACCTAACCTAACCTAACCTAACCTAACCTAACCTAACCTAACCTTTTTTTTTTTTTGCCCTTGAGGTAGGGGGAAGCTTATGCCTTTTCCACAGCGGGGGCGTGTGCAATGCTGTGGATTTGTGTGGGACTTTCACCTCACTAAACCACCCTCCTCTTTCCCCGGGTATTATCGCCACCTGGAATTAGGCTGCGTGCCCTTGCATCAGGTGCGTAACCCAGTCTGATATTAATGTAGCATTTCTTTTAACCCTGTCTCTCTCTATCTTCAGTCTCTTTTTTCCTCATCACCTGGGTGACGAAATCATATATTGCAGTCCATTGAGTGCTGCTTCCGACCATCCTCTCAATGATGTGCTCGACTGGGGGTAGCTGCCCAATGTTGTCAATCAGCACAGATCTTTCCTGTGACCATCTTTGACAGTGGTAGAACATGTGCTCTGGGTCATCCTTCTCCTGGCATGCGAAGCATTGATCACCCAGAGTCTTACCAATTCTTTTTGTAAAAGTGCCGTTCGAACCGTGGCCGGACAGGAACTGGGTGAAATAATAATTTGTTCTCCTGTGCCCGCAATCGACCCAAGTCGCTAGATCTCTGACGAGCCTTTTAGTCCAGGCGGCTGATGGTCCTTCTGCTTCCCATCTTTCCTGCCACTTTCTTACAGTTCTTCTGCGCGCCATTCTTCTATTTCCCAATAACCTTCCCCCTATCGTAAATAAGAAACATCTTTCGGCCACCATCAGGTCGAAAGGGGGAAATCCGGCGATGACTTGGGCTGCTTCCGCCGACACTGTGCGGTATGCCGCTGCGACTCTCAGTAGACAACGTCGCTGTATAGATACCAGGCGTCCCAGATGATTTTTATGGCTGATCGCCTCGCGCCACACCGGGGCAGCGTAGAGGAGGACACTGTTGGCGACTCCACAGAGTGCCCTTCTCCTCTCATACCTTGGGCTGCCAATATTGGGCATCAGTCTGGCTAATGCAGATAACTTTTCGGACGCCTTTTTTATGGCATGTTCTATGTGACCCGCGAAACCCAGGCCTTTCCGGAGCACAACCCCTAGATACATGAGTTCCCTGGAAGGTGTTATATCTTGACCGAGCAGCTCCAGTCTGAAATCCTCCACCCTTCTTGGCCCCTTGGCGATCAGAAGTTCAGTTTTTTGTGCGGCCACTTTCAACCCCCTTTCTTCGAGCCAGTCCACCGATAGTCTCACGGTTTCCTGCGCCCGGTCTTTCACTTCTGTCTCGTCGCTGCCACTCACCATGAAGAGCAGATCATCCCCGTATGCAATCGCGTTCACATCTTCGCCATACGGGAGCCGGAGAACTCCATCGTAAACAATGTTCCATAAGGTAGGCCCCATAATTGACCCCTGTGGTACCTTCATGCTGCACTTATGGGAAATCATCCCTGACTTCACGGATCGTTGGGAGAAGTAAGACCAGACGCACCTTATTAGGTATTCACTTATTCCCGCTGCTTGTAGGGCTTCTATAATACGCTTCCATCTTGCCGTGTTGAACGCGTTTTGGATGTCGATTGCCACTAGTAAGCACCACTTTTTTTTTGAACCTCTTACAGCGTCCTTCATTGCTAGGAGAGCCGTTGTGGTCGATTTCCCCTTCCTAAAACCGTGCTGGTTTGCGGAGATGGTTCCCCTTTCTACTAACTCTTTCTCAAGCCGACTTAAGAGAATCCTCTCGAACAGTTTTCCTATAGTATCAATGAGACATATGGGTCTGAAACTAGAGGGTTGGGTTGGGTCTTTTCCCTTCTTCGGAAGAAGGACAACTCTCGCGACTTTCCATTGTATTGGAAACTCCTGCTTCCGAAGGTAGAAATTTAGCATCCTCAGGATCTCATTTGGGACCATTTCGGCTGCTATCTTTAGCGCCTCCACAGTAATACCATCAGGACCTGGTGCTTTCCCGTTCTTCATTAGTGCTAACGCGCTTAGCATTTCTTGCATTTCCACGTCCTCTGGCACCTCATTTGCCCTCTGGAGAGTTCCTAATCTCTCATCCGTTGTTGGGAATAACTCCTGTATGATTTGTCTCCTGGTCCGCGTTGGAATTTTGTAGGCAAGCTTTCCTCCGGCTAGGTGTCTCGTTGCAATGCGGTAGCCTTCCCCCCAGATATCCTCGTCCAACTCCACCAACAATTTGTTCCACTGGAGCCTCTTTGACCTCCTAATGTACTTCTTTAAATTCCGTCTTTCGGCTTTTAACCGTTCGGCCAGGCTTCTCGCCACAGCACAATCCTTGTCCTTAAGACGGGTGTACTTTCTTCGGAGTCGGTTATGTTCCGTCCTGCACGCCTGTATCTCCTCGTTCCACCAGTACGGAGTTTTGGAGGGTGTTGAGTTCTCTTTCTGACTCGACGAGTTAAAAAGTGTTGTTATTTTGCGATATATGTCGTCGCAGTTTTCCCAGTTGGATTCCCGAAGGGATAACCTGAAGAGGTCCGTCCTCAGTGTCTTCCTAGCGTAATGTTTTGCTCTGGGTAACTTTGAAATTCTCACCTCCATGAAAATGTTGCCATGTTGCGTGTAGGGATTACTATGAGTGACGTGCCAGCTTTCTATTTGTCTGAGGACTTTTTCAGATGTTAGAGTCACATCTATATGACTTTTGCACGGACCCCTTTCAAAGGTGTGTACTCCGTTGTTTGCCGCAGTCCACCCCAGCTGTGACAGCCATTCTTCAATATACTCGCCCCTTTCGTCCATCCCGGGGGATCCCCAAGTCTGGGATTTTGAATTAATGTCGCCCATGACGATAGATTTATTTGGGTGTTTTGATGCGTCGTTAAAGATCTCGTCGGCTATTTTCTTGAAGTCGCCGTATGGTATGTTTGGGGAGATGTAGGTGGCATATATATGGAGGTCGTAAAGGGAAAGACGCACAAAACTGTTTTCTCTCTTTACCTCCTGCACCTCTAGTTGACCGTTACGGATCTTTATGGCCACATCAATTTTGTTGTCTGTGAGCCAGCCTTCAGTGTTGACAATACTTTTGTTCGCCTCTGAGACTATTATAATGTCTATGTCCCGTTGCATAGCGTCGCTAGTGGCGATGTCATGTGCCAGCCTAGCTCTGCCCAGGTTTAATTGCAGAATTTTTAGCATGGTAGAATAAGTTAACACGTATATCGGACGGACAATAATAAATATGTGTATAAATGACTGTCGAGACGGAAAATATATCTAAAAACACAAATTGTAGATCTGACGGACAAATAAAATATAGATGTAGGAGAAAACAATAACAACTACACTTAAAATATCACAGTCAGAATATATCACAGTGGAAATATCTCTCAGGTGCTTCAATAAGCCCTTTTTTTCTTTTGTGTCAGCCTAGCCCTGCTTAGGGCCTTTCTAAATTCTGGGCACCTACCCGCCCCGGCACTGTGCCCTACCTCCTTGCAAGTAAGGCAGTATTCGTCCCTGGCACAGGTCTTTGCAGCATGCCCCTCGGCACCGCATTTCCTGCAGGGGTTATTCAGTGCCACGGCCACGTTGCACCTTTCGCGTTTGTGGCCATATCCTCAACACCTATAGCACTGGACCACATCGACGCGTTCAGCAAACCTGCAGAGATTCAAAGCGATCCTGATCTCACTTTTCTCTCTGAGAAGTTTGCTTTTTGCCTCCGGTATTCTGATTGTCGCTGCCTGATAGCCACCAGGGGAGGGTCTGAGGTCACCAACCTGGACCTCGTCGCCCGCAATCCTCAACTCTTTCGCGACAGCCTCGATCACCTCCTCTTTGGTGGTTATGTGGACGATGTCTCTGATGAAGAAGGTTGCCTTCTTGTCACCTCCTATCTGCCTAGCCGTCATATTTGTCCCTGTTGTGATGGCCGACTTCAACAGGGTCATGGCGGGTCGGTCCCCCTTCTTCATCACTATCACCATCCCACCTGTTCTAGTCTCCTTAATTGTACGGATCGCCTTTGCCGTTTCTGTGCCCGCCGTGACTTTTTGTTTCACTGTTCTGAGGAGGTCTGCGTAGGTGGTTCCCTCCTGTCTCACCAGGATCGCTTCGGTGTCTGCGTCCCTGCGCCTCTTACCCTTATCCTCCTTTATTTTGTGAGTGTTCCCTGTGTAGATCAGACATTTGATCTCTGTGCCCCGGAACACTACTTCTGCTAGCTTCCTAGTTCTCTCCCCAGATCTGTCATTTGAGGGGGGTAGATTGATAGGTCCTCCCTATTATCCCTCACCATCTTCTCCTTGATGGCTTTGAGCGATTCGAAGAATTCTTCCTCCGAGGCGGAAATTTCAACCCTGTGGACCTGCCTTAGTTTCTCGATCATTTTTCCCTCTACTTCTAGGTAGGTCGCTTGTCTAAGGGTGCTTAGTTTTCCCTCCAATGTCCTCAGATCCGGGAATCTATCCTCAAACTCTCGAAGTATTCCGGCGTTTCTCTCGCTCGGCTGTTCTTCGACTAGGCACACCAGGTCCGTGCTCCTATTCGACTTTAGTGGGTTCCCACTCGCTGTGAAAGCCTTTTTGAATACTTCCCTGGGCCACTTAAGTTGCAGCAACTCCGTCGCATCACTGTAGTTGCGTACCGCTTCCAGTTGGTCACTCCGCACCTCCTCGCTGTGCCTAATGGCTTCAAGCTCCGCCTTCAGCCTGGCATTTTCCTCCTTCAGGGTTTTGATCTTTTCCCTCGCCTTCGCCAGTGTGGCAGCCTCTGCCGCCGGGTCGGGTTGGACGCCGGCTTCAGTGAGTAAACCTGCCTCCGCGCTGGGCTCGGTCTGGGTCTGCGCGTCTTCCCAGCTATCTACCGGCTTCGAAATATCTTCGGTGGCCCTCTTGCGTCCTACGTTCTGCAGTAGTTCCTGCAAATCGCTGGCCATGATTTGGCTCATCAGGCTCCTGAGATTTGCTGCAGCCTCTTTAATTTCTCTTTTCGTGTTCTTCTCCCGAGCATACGTTGAAATAGTTCTCGTTTCTTTATCTAAATTTTTCATAAGTTTTCTTAATAGCCTTGCCAGCTTAACTGACTTGTCCTCCATCTCTGGAGAATCCCCTTTGTCTTCATCTTCCTCTCTATGTTTCCTTTTGACGGACCTCATCTCCTCCTCGTCCCAGGTGAGGTCCAACACAAGGGAGTTTGTCGGTGTCGTTGGTGTCGACTGCACTCCCATAGGCCCAAGTTCACCCCCATTCTTGCTAATGAAAAGCTTCAACTTCTTGGCCGGGTTCTCTTTTCGGTTCATAGTGGACTCTGCTCCAGATGCATCGTCCCCTGTCTCACTTCCTGGAACCTAACCTAACCTAACCTAACCTAACCTAACCTAACCTAACCTACCTCTTCGTCACTCGGATAGATTCACTACTTTCCGAAGTTTAAAATGGATCCTCTGGAGAGGATTCATAGCTCATTTCTTCAGATTCCTTGGTTATATTTATTGTCTGAAAAATTGAGTTTAATTAGCAAATAAATGGACGGCTAATATAAACTTATTTAAAACAATATTTCAGTTTTTTCTAAAGATCCTAAAGTTATCTGCTTATATTCCAGAACTGACTTTTTTAATATTTTCAGATATATAGAGAATTGGCATAAACTAATACCACTAATCGACTTTCTTTGATAGATACCGTTTAAAATTTCAGGTCAAATAAAATTAGTGAGTAAGATTTGAATCGGCATCAATTATTTCGGTGATCAGTCATTTAGAGATAAGAAATAGTTCTAAAGAAATTATAATGCATTTCACAAAGAAAAAATATTTCTTACCTTAGAAGATACAGTATTTGTCACATCAGATAAAATATTTGGTGGTTTCACTACTACTATACTATGTACCATTATATTTTCATTAGAATTTTCATTTTTATTATTATCTTCTAAGAAATCACATTTATATTAATACTCCTATAGTACGTTTTAAGCTTATACAATACAAGCCCCAGAAGTACTGTTTAAATTTATTTATCATTCAGTGGTGATCTTTTGGAAAAACAAACGGACTAGTCGATTAATATTTTCGAATATGGTCTTTTTTATGCAAATCCATGACAAGGTAGCTCAAAAATAAGAGACGAAAATCAACTTCATCTTCTAAACGAAAATACTCTTTTTTTCTTCAGCCAAATGATTAAGATAAGCTTTATATTTTTTTCTTCCACATGTTCATTGAAGTTTATAATAACGTCTTTTTTTAATGTTTTCATTTTTATTTGAGTGAGAAATCTCTTTTTCTATCTCACCTGCATTATCTGTTTTTTTTTTCTGGTTTTTGCAATACTTCAAGATTTTGGTCTTCAACTAATTTTTTTTTTATGATGTCCAAGTCTAGCAGAAAATTTCAAGTTTTTGTTATATACAACAAAGACTTCGGTGTCTTGCTCTATTTCAAAAACTTTTATTTAATTTTTTATCAAACCTTCCGTTTTATGAACACCGTTAATCATTCGTAAATTAGCTTTTACAACTTTATTATTATTCTTTAGATTAAATTTTGGAATCTTAGAGTTAATTAAGGATACATTTGATTCTGAATCATAAACTGCTCTCATATCCAATGATCCATTTAATGTTATATTTAGAGTGATTAATGGTGTTAGTACAAGTTTTTTGGATCCTCATTATTTACATTTAGTTCCAAGACAGAATTATTTATTTCTATTTGTTTTTGATTCTTGAACCAGCATTTATCCTCTGGATGAGAGCGTATACTATTGTTTCTTCTCTTACATATTCCTTATAGAGATTTTTTTTTGATTTATTGTTATCTATTTTCTTTGTACATAATTTTTCTTATTAACCAAATGCTTTAGTTTTCCTATTTCATTGTACAGATCTTCTACTACATGCACTGATTCTCTATCAATTATGTCACTTACAAAATTTGTAGTCCCGCTGCTATTTAATCTATCAGAGATCCAGTATCAACAGTCTTTCTTACCTCTAACAGCAATTTCTCTTTCTTAATTGCATATTCCAACAACGTTCCTGCTTGATACTTGAATGTCATCGCATACCTGATTGGAGACCATCCTTTGTTTCCGAACGTATCACAAAAACTTTTTCTCTACCCTTCCTATGCGGATTCTATTGTTAATTTCATCAATAAGTAACTAAATCAATCTAAACGTGTTTTGTCTAAAAAAAACATTAATATTTCAATTTTCTTTTTATCATCATTTATAGAAAATCTTTGTCATTCATTTTCAAATTGGTTTAACCATTGCGATGCATTCAAAGTTTTATTATTAAATTTATCGATGAGAAATTTTTCTGCAATTTTACTCATACTTTTAGTTTCTGAATTTGTTTATCTCACTGCAGCTTTGTTTTCTATAATTTCTTCCAAAAAGCAGTTATTGAATTGTAAATTATTTTCTTCATCCAGGTAAGTCTTATGATTATTCATAGTAATCCAATTTTTTTTTTAAATTGATTCCTCTTCTTTAATGTATTCTTTATTTTTGTACACGAAGTCAAAACAGTTATGGTTGTGTGAAAATTTGCAGGTTGGAATTCTTCTGGTATTTCAAACAAACGGCCATCTGAAGTCTCCAATGAGGTTCTGCACAACGCGTTTGATTTTTCATCTGCAGATACCATCATTTTATATTCCAATTTTAAATTTTCCATTTTGTCTCTTAAAACGAGAGTGTTGTTTTATAATGTCTTTCTATTTATATTATTTATATCCTTCAACTTTCCAGTTTTGATTGAGAAACAACAATGAATAAACGGGAAAAAACAAAGAAACAACATTCAATGTTTATATTTTACAATATTGTTCTTGACCGGTTTTATAATAAATAAAGAGATGTTCTTGGGGATGCAGTCATATATTCAATAAAATTCTTTAATTAAAGCCGAGCTTTCGAGAATGTTTATTCTCTTCTTCAGGGCAAACTACAAATCGTTACAAAATTATTTCAACAACTTAAAGTATTATAAAAATACTTACAATCGTGAATTTAGAATAAATTAGCCAAAAACTGGAAAGATTTCATAGCCATCAATTACAAATGTCATTATTTATATTTGTCATGGTAACACAATAAGTAAGAAAGTATCTAGATTTTGTTGATAAAAATGAATATTACTGAATGATCTTTATATGTTTTTGGCTATTTGAACAAGGAGCACATTTAAATTAAAATTATTATTAAGGCAGATACAGGTTCAGTTAAAAAAAATAATAATAAATAATGTTATTTAAGAATATTGCATAAATACTTTCATATATACCTATACATAGACTAAATTACTTTTATTCTGGGCTTGAACTGACAGTTAAAAGAAAAAATATTATGTAAAATTTCTATATAAGTGTAATCATGTTCTCCCACAATACGAAACATATAAACATGATTATTCTCAAATTGCAATGATACTTATTCCATCAAAAGGCCGATTTCTCTCACTAATCAACCTCTAAATTTTTGGGTGCAATAGATGTTTTGAAATCCTAAAATACTCTTTCAAATATTCATAAATATTCAAAATAATATATAAAATCATATTCTCTCACAATACGACATGAGAATGAAACATTTTGAAAATCATTCACTTTTCCAGAAACAAGCTGATATCTCTCACTAATCAGCATGCATATTTTCGAAAACAGTAAATGTTATGAAAACCTTTCATAAATAGATTATACATTTAATCTCAAATAAACATATAATGAATTTTAAGAGAATAATTCCCTTTCATCAACTAAATTTCTCTCACTAATAAGTTGATCTAAATTTTTCTATTGTTTATGGAAACCTAAAATTTTAAAGTTAATTACTATAAAGTCAGTCAAGACCAGTCCTTCATCTATATATAGGTACATATATCCATTAACATTAATCCATTTATAACCAATATACATATATACACACATATACATACATACACATATATACATACACACACATACATACATACATAAATACATATATAAACATAAAATAAATATTACATGTCAAGTATAGGTAGATATTACATACCTAACAATACATAAATATCTATACATATTAATTTTGTGATACATCAGGAGAAAAATTATTATAATTATCATTATATAATTTTAGGATATAAGAATAAATGGAACTAAGTCCTTTTATATCTGAGCGTTTATTCATAGTGTTATTGTTTCTTAATATTCACCATTTCTAAGAAACCACGTTTAAAATAATTTTTCTCAGAACATAGTGCAATAGTTTTATCAAAATCAATACTATGTTTCTTACTGATAGCATGTTCTGTCAAGGCACAAGATTTTTTATTTCGTCTAATATCACTTTTATGAGATGTAATCCTTCCCGAAATATTTCTGGAAGTTTGACCAATATATGATAATTCACAGTCTAGGCAATTTACTTTATATACTAAGTACTCCAGATTTTTCTGTTATTTTTAAAGGAGTCTTTAATTTAGAAAATAAACTAGATACTGTTTTTACATTCTTTCTCGATATTATAACATTATACCCCTTAAAAATATTAACAAGTTTACTAGTGTGTTCATTGATGGAATGTAAAGATCTATAGATAGGTAAAATATTATTTGCATTAGAAATATTATTAGGATTTGGTGCGTGATTGGGAACTATTTCATTTATTTCAAGATTAAGTTGAGGATGCATCAAACATTTGTTTATCAATTTTAGAAGAAAATAATTTTCTAGTAGCATTTGTTTTAATTTAGTTAAACTTTCATTTCTATTTTGATATTCATTTATGAAATTATTAAATTGAAAAGAATATTTTATGTAGAAATCATTATTGGTATCATAGGCTTTTGTTAAAATATCAGTCATAAAAGATGCCAACTTATTATTAGGAGCTTCGATTGAAGATACAATAGGTCTCATTGAAAGTGTTGATTTATGTACTTTAGGTAATGTGTAAAATTGTGGGGTTTTTGTGTGATAGGAATTTAACTTTTATCTTGTGACTTGATCAATAATGCCATCATCTTTTAGTTTAGAAACAATTTCATTAGCTTTAAGTTGTATTGTGTAAGTTGGATTATTTCTCAATTTCATATAATATTTATTGTCATTCAATAATTCTTGGCTTTTATTAATATAATCTTCCTTAAACATTACAACTGTTACATTGCCTTTATCACTTCGTACAACGACAATTTCAGGATGTTCTCTTAGAAAATAATTACATATATTGAATTTATTTGACATTATATGAGAATTTTGATAATTCATATGAGCAAAATTTGTTAAGATATTAGGATATCTAGCTCGCACAATATCTTTATCCTCTACATCAATACTTTGTAGAATAAACTCAAGATCTGATAAAATATAAGGAATCAATGCAAACTGTAGTTTGCAGAGGTGAGAGCGGTATCTCTCACTTCTGGCTACAGATGCATTATTTACAAAAAAATTTTGGATCCTCAAGGTCACGTAATGGTTTTTCCCGATTAATTTAAAAATGTGGCTTGAAATTGATGAGATATTGTATATAATACAATCTAAGAATGATAAGTAATCATTTGAGACCGTTTTCAACTCGTAAAAGGCTGTAATAATTATAATATCAATATATGTAAAACCAAATAGACGGATTTCACAATTTATAATTTTCAAGACTCTATGGTGTTGCCGGTGCTAAAAATTTTACCTGTTTTTAAATACTTAAGTAATATAGATATCGGTTAAATACCTAAGTGAAACTAACAAATTAATTATGATCATACTTGTTAAATCATTTATTATTTAAAAAGCATGCAAACTACTTCGGTCTTATTCGAAAGGGGTACATTTTTAACGCATTAATATTATTTGTCAAAGGTATACTTATTCATTGCTCCAACTAAATGGCAACAATCAGGTAGAGGTAGCATAGCAAAGAACAGAGACCTATATGTATCACATTTAATACATCTATTGACTAAGAGATGGCAGAGCGATCGTAAGCTGTCCTTAATAATTATTATTAATATTTGCCATATACCTAGGTATATTTCTTCTAACATTACCTACTCGTGCATATTTTTTTTTGGTTTTTAATTTTGGTTCAGATCACACGATATAGCTTTTTTATAATTAGACGCGGACCGCTGTTGATAAATATCTAGGTACATTTCAGGTTATGAAGTACAAGGTGGGAGATTAGTAGTGCGTAGGTATTCGGACGATTACGGGGTTATTGTAAAGATTATGAGAGAATGTAACTAACCCAATCGTATTTTAAACATTCTACAACATAAAAATATTTTCAATTATACCGGGTGTTTCTAAATAGATGGAACTCTACACAACTTTGTTTATTCTTATGGAATGTTTATATGTAATTTTAATTATTTCTCAGATCAAAATGGAAAAATAATGTCACTTTATTAATATGACTTTATGTTTATAGCTAATATTTTATGAGATATTAATTATTATTAATCCAAAGGATGAGAGAGTCAGTATGTAGGTAGTTATTCGCGATTTCACTTTTTTTTTAGTATATCTATATTCATGTCCCCAACAATAATGGTAATGTTGGTACCATTATCAATGTTCCGCAAATATGCTTCAAAATCTGTAACATTGCATTTCATTTCTTGGCAAGCGTTGCAAAGAAAGATCGTTACGCTAGATACAAAAATGTTTAAAAATGAGTTTTTCTAAATGGAAAACCCTGTACCTATTTTATAAAATATCCTGAAAGATGCCTAAATTCCCTTCGATTTGATTATCAAGTTCCTATACCTAAGTAGCCAGAATTCCGAAATAAGATCAATTTTCAAAAAAATCTAATTATATTTCTCATATTCATCTAGGTTGATAATAATGTCATCATAGTACATGACATAATGAGAATTTGACAATTAGTGCATTATTAATAATACCTTTGAGTATTTCTCAACGTAAGTGACTTGAAATGAATGAAATAACAATACAAACGAAGTTCTAATAAAATTGTTTATTCTTCATGGAAAATGTGTATAAACTATCGCAACAACGTGCAGAAAATTAAATGAAGCGTACTCTGATTTACATCCAATGAACAAGAGAAAGTTTGTACGATCACAAAATAATTTCATTAATTATCTGTTAAAATTTAGAAAACGTTCACAATAAGTTTTCAAAATGCCGACCAGTGGCTTTCAAACATTTCAATGTCCGTTTATTTGTAGATATAGTTGTAGGCCTCCTTATTTTACTGGCATCTACTTCTTCAATGCAGTTGATTACTCGTTGGCGTAGATCTTGTTTACTGTGTACTGGTGTCATGTATACTTTTGTCTTCAAATGACCCCACAAGAAAAAATCATGTGACACGAGATCGGTTGATCTCGCAGGCCAATGCCACGGACCCAAACGTCTGAACCAGCGATCGTCGAACATTTCAAACAACTCCGTTGTTACTTCCCCAGTGCAATGAGCCGGAGCTCCATCCAGCTGAAACCAACTGCTACGATACTCTTCCAATGACAGATTGTCCAAGAAGTCGTTCACAACTGACCTTAGAATTTCCAGATATTTCTCAGAATTCAACGGTTCATCGTAAATAAGAAAACTTATTCGGTGATCCTTTTGCAAAGTACGTTGAAACTAAACTTCTCCTGAAATCCCATTTCCTTGACAATATTTGGATTTTGATCAGCCCAGAAATGCTCGTTCCTTCTATTAAAAATTCCTTCTTTGGAAAATTTTGATTCGTCTGTCTAGATATATTTTTTTTGAATTCAGGATCTTCTTGGATGCGAAATAGGATTCTTTCGCAAAAGTGAACCCTACTTTGATGATATTCTGGTTTAAGAGCTTAAACTTTAGTAAACTTGTACGGGCGCATGTAATGATTATGGATGATCCTTCCAACAGACCCTCGATCCAAGCCTAAATCATATTCGGCACTTCTAGTGGAAGCTTGGGGATCAGCACGGAAATAGTCCAAAACATTTATTATGTTGTCTTCATCTGAGTTATAGGTTTCGGTAGATGTCGTTCCGCTTTTAATTTTGATCCATTATTAATGAAATTATTTTGTAATCGTACAAACTTCCTCTTGTTCATTGGATGTAAATCATGGTACGTTTCATTGAATTTTCTGCTGGTTCTTGCTATAATTCCCTCACATTTTCCATGAAGAATAAAAAACAATCATTAGTACCTCAAGTCACTTACGTTAAGAAACACTCAAAGGTATTATTAATAATGCACTAATTGTCAAATTTTCATTATGTCATGTACTATGATGACATTTAATAGCAACCTAGATGAATATGAGAAATATAATTTGATTTTTTTTAAACAATTGCTCTTATCTCGGAATTCTGGCTACTTAGGTATAGGAACATAATACATCAAATTGAAGGAAATTTAGGCATCTTTCAGGATATTTCATAATATACAGGGTGTTTCAACTAAAAAACGCATTTTTAAACCTTTTTGTATCTAGCAGTAAAATCACAAGATTCAAGAAGGATTTTTTCGCGACTTCCCGGTGATCTGCTGTCGGTAATAGAGCGGTTATACCCCCACCTTAAAATAAACTTGAAGGTTATTGTCAGTTATGCTTGTCGCGAAAATGACCCAATTATCAAATTATCAATGACGTTTAGTTTTTTGACAAACCAAATCAGTTCCCGTTTTATAAGATTAGTGATGTCAGAAAATATTCCCCTATTCACGTTTATGTCGAGAAAACGCACCGGAAAGTACAAATCGGTTCCCGGTAGTTCACCGGGAACTGGCAAAAAAATCCTTCGATTGCACATATACAAAATCAGACAACCATCACAAATACAGGACACGATAGTAGAACGAATAGAACAACGAAAACTGATCTGGTACGGACACGTTATGCGAATGGGACAAGAAAGGTTACCACATCTAGCGGCAGAATATCTGCCACCAAATCAAAGGAAAATAGGAAGACCAATACATATGTGGAATAAAGGGATTGAAGTAGCTCTGGCAAGAAGAGACCTGAGAGAATATGGCTGTCGAGTTGTAGCTCGTAGAAATATTAAATTATATAATTGAAAAATATTTTGGTTACCAAGTTGATAGCCAACTTATTAAAAAGCTTACAAATTTGAAAAATCTAACATATTCTAATCAATAATATCAAGTTTATCAATAAAATGTGATGTGAAAGTACTTAATAATACTTTCTAAATATGCAGGCCTTTCAAATATAGGGTGACCCATCGAAAAGTTTTCATTCAGGTTTATATTATCGTGAAATGATAAAATTCGTTTGGAACCGTGTATATTATTTTTTAATGGTAGATAGGTTTAAGCATTCCAAGCCTCGCACATTAACCTATCCAATTTTAAAAGTAATTTCCTTACTTACCTTCAGCATATTCAATAACAATATTCCACCACGACTTATCACTTATCAGTAATTTCAATGACTTTATTTAAAATTCGTGAAATGATTGCCACTGAATCGATGCGACGTTGTCAATAGTTTGAGGTGCCAACGTGTCTAAAATCTCTATTTTCTACTCTATATAAGCTAGAGGACACAACGCACTGCTCGTCTCTATTGGTGTGGCGACACTAGCGCTGGAGATATATGCTCGAACTAAAAAGACAAATTGTAGGAATGAGTCGAACGAAGTGACCTCACAACAAATTTTCGTTAAACGACTTAGGGTGACATATAGATTGATTTCACACTGAATTCAACGCAAAACGTTGTGACCTTACTTTTCTGAGGTCACAACGTCGTATACGAGGTCACAGCGTACATGGTATATCTAACTTTGAGGTGACAACGTACCGTTTATAGGTATATATATATATATATATATATATATATATATATATATATATATATATATATATATATATATATATATATATATATATGTACATATATATTTGGAAGTACGGAAGTATTTGTTAGAACACACTAAACTCTATGATTGGGTAATCTGCCGAAGAATTTTATGGGGCTTAAAAAAAGAATACTCTTCTTGCTAACCAAGCTTTCGAAAAATATATTTTCATCTTCAGGGCTAAAAAAATATACAATAAGGGTGGAGTTTGATTATCATAAAGAAAAAGAAACAAATTAAAATACAAAATATTAAAAACTTACTTTTGCAAACGAGGTTACAAAATAAAAACGAGCAAAGACAAAGTTAGGATTTCCTTCGCCCATATGGACGGAAAACAATTAACACTTAAGACATTTGACAAAATTGAAATTTCTTAAAATTAAATGATCCTTCTCTATTTTATAGTTCTATTTACAAAATTACTGAAATGTTTGTTCTAAAAACATCATGAAAAATACATCTTTCTCTCTCATTTGAAAGTGGGGGAATAATAAATGAACTTTTTGAATTTATCCCGGCTAAATGCAAGACAATAAGACAGGTGATTGTTCTGTCACACACACTTAAAAAAGTAAGACCAAAAATAACTAGAATAAACACCGAACATAGGCATCTTACAATACTCTATGAATGATTGTTTGTTGCTGATGATTGCTACAATATTTTGATATCAAATAGGAATAAATAGAGCTCAAGTCACGAACATTGGAACATTTATTCATGGCTTTGGGTTCCTTACTGATTTCGATCATCTCATGAATCAATCTTTTGGTATGATTCGATTCATTCACTAAAATAGAAGCTTCCTGGAAATTAGGGTTGTGATTTGTATCATGTGTGTGTTGGGCCAAAGCACAATTAAGTTTACTTAGCTTGCAATCGCTCCTGTAATTTTGTTATTGAGTTGCCTCCTTGTTTCACCAACATATGGGCTAACTTTGTCTTTGCTCGTTTTTATTTTGTAACCTCGTTTGCAAAAGTAAGTTTTTAATATTTTGTATTTTAATTTGTTTCTTTTTCTTTATGATAATCAAACTCCACCCTTATTGTATATTTTTTTAGCCCTGAAGATGAAAATATATTTTTCGAAAGCTTGGTTAGCAAGAAGAGTATTCTTTTTTTAAGCCCCATAAAAATTTTCGGCAGATTACCCAATCATAGAGTTTAGTATATATATATATATATATATATATATATATATATATATATATATATATATATATATATATATATATATATATATATATAATATAATAATAATAATCTATTTAATATATTTTCAGCGATGCAGCGTTGCCGCTTATATAAGTATTACTGCGTTTTTGCATCTGTCCTCACTTTCTTGATACTTCCGCCCCACTTACCTACACCTATCTCTAACGGTTCCCGAGATATTAATTATTTTCCATATTTTGGATCAAAAACATAGCTCGAATTAAATGTTTATTTCTGCGTTATTGCAATTCCTAGGAAGCTGTAACTTTGTTAGTAGGTCATTAGTAGTATAGCTAGGAGAGACCCAGCCCAAAATCGGTCAATTTTACATGTAATTTCCCATAAGGAATTCTAAGGTTCATTTTGCAATATTTGGTCAATTTTAGAAATTTTTCTAAGTCCCGTTCAAGGTTGGCGATAATTGTCATGAGCGCCATCTAGCGGAGAGGGGATAAGTAACTGCATTTAGGTTCCTACTTTTCATAAGCGCCATCTAGCGGAGAGGGGATAAGTAACTGCGTTATTTAATTCAATTATTTTAAAGCTGAGGAAAAAAGTTCATGATCGCGCGGGATCGAACCCACAACCACACCCTCCAAGACGCCAACAAGCTAGACGTTTTCCAAGCCTGCCATCTCGGTAACTGTATGCATGTGAGAAAGCAATGTATATATGGAAGATAATGACGGCGCGTGCGCACTTACATCAGATAAGCCGCGAGCTCATAAATTGAAATATTGTCGCTGTGTTAACATCGATGTCGGCACCGCTTCGACGTAAGCAAGAGCGATAAGCCGTTTGGGTCTGCGCGCTCGGACAGTCCTTATCGTTTCAAGCAAACGACTACCAAAATCGTCTTCTGCCGAAAATTTGATGACGATTCAGTTTTTGATTTGTTTAAATCGGCCAAGATTTGATTTTCGTATAGAATATCGAGTTGAATTGCAAATTATGCTTATTCGACACAACAGCATCATTAAAAGTGCTTAAACAAGAAATCAGGAGGAAAAGAAAATGTGTTATGTTTAATATTGTATCAAAAAGATTTTCTGAATAAAACATTTTATTTAAAATTTGCTTTTTACCCATGTGAATGAGAGAAATCAAAGAATGTATGTTGGATGACGGCGCGAGCTCATAAATTGAAATGTTGTCGATGTGTTAACATCGATGTCGGCACCGCTTCGACCTAAGAAAGGACGATAAGCCGTTTGGGTCTGCGCGCTCGGACAGTCCTTATCGTTTCAAGCAAACGACTACCAAAATCGTCTTCTGCCGAAAATTTGATGACGATTCAGTTTTTGATTTGTTTAAATCGGCCAAGAAATAGCGAAGATTTAATTTTCACATAGAATATCGAGTTAAATTGCAAATTATGCTTATTCGACACAACAGCATCATTAAAAGTGCGTAAACAAGAAATCAGGAGTGAAAGAAAATGTGTTATATTGAATTTGATTGATAACAAAACTTATGTGTTAGTGGATCATGATGGAGGTTACAGAGAAGCAAGAAAAGGAGAATGGATGCAAATTGTTAGTGAATATTAGAGTTTTGAGAAAATTTATCAAATAAACATGAACGTCAATATGGTATATTATCCTATGCATATTAAGAAAAACAATTAGTTGATTGAATGCAGCATAAAATAAATGTTGTTCTTAATGCTTACAACAAAAAAAAAAGTGTATCGTGAAATTGAAAAAGATATTTCAGATCTCATAAGCGGTGTAAGTTATCTTGGAGAATTATTCAAGCTAATGCGTTGGGATGCTGATCATGAGAGCATATATGGATTAAATAGGATGTATAATGAGGAAACTTGTTTGGAATTCGCAAGAAAATATAGAGAGGCTGTAGAATTATGTACACTTTTTCTCGAACATAAAATGAATATAGGAAAACTTGTAGATGAACTTAAAAAATTGGGGTTAGCAGAATACTTAGAGTGTTTGGAAGAATATCTACCTTTTCCACACCAGGAGGAAGATGATGGTTATCAACATCAAACTGAAGCATAAATATTGATTATGTTAAATAGATGATTATCTCATTGAATGTATTTTATTTCATAGTGTTGTTATGAATGATTATCATTTGTATAGGATATATAAGATTATGGATAGGTAGGTGAATTGAAACACTATAAGAAGAAATTTATCGTTTATTTTACTTCTATAAGTGTGAATAATCTTCAGACATTTTAAATTCATTTCTTAAGACTCATCCTTTGACATAAAACAGTAGAAATATTAAATTTAACAGTCTTATAGTTTCATCCTTGTAATTCTGTTCATTTTCTGCATTAGATGCATACGGAAACCGTAATCATTGGAGCGCAAAAAATGATAAGCTTTTATCATAATTCTCAGGATATTTTTTACACGTGTGTTTCAGCCTTCAATTATTTTTTCTAGGCGTGCCCCAATGCATACGGAAACCACAAACATTGGAATTGTGAAAAATAATAAAAATTGATATGAAATAATTCTTAATTACATGCAAACTTATCACAACTGGAAGCGGTTGAATGATTCAATAAAAGAAATATATGAGCCTTATGCACCATATACATAAAGTGGAAAAGTTGATTTTGTTGAAGGAATGTTTCGTGGGAATAAAGACTCAGTTATTCTACATAATGTCCATCACAAAGAGTCTCATGAAACTGAATCTATGATTCAAAAATCAAAAAAGTGATTAGAAATGGGCAGACATAAGATTGTTACCCAAAACAATAAGAGGTTTCAGTTCCTGAAACATTCTCTTGATAATATTCTATTAGAGTGAGAAGCAGCTGAATTACATGGTTAATAATGTTTCTAATATTGAAATCTTTTTTCGGGGTTCATCGGAATCATCAATTCTACGTTTATTGAGCGAATAATGTCCCCACGGTAGAGTGTTGAATGTTCCAGGTACCAAATACCTCTTATCATCTTCTGGACTCAGGGCTATCTTATCTTGCTTAAAGGAATATACATGGTGTTCCTTTGCCTGAATTAAATTTTGTGAAACAATTTTATGCTTCCATGATTCCAAACATTCTATATAATCGTTGAAACATATATTATTTTTCACAATAGATTTTTTCACACCCTTGGCTTTCTTTGTGATTCCATAATTTCGAACTAAGGATTCAATCTCCTCAGGATCGTATTCTTCCTTCATCCACTGACATCTACTGGTATCCAGTTCATCATCAGCATTTTTCACGGCGTATAATTTTGATCTAAGACCTACAAAATCAGTTACCGGAACACCATTGTTCTCATCCTTCATCATACCTAGTACTTTCTTGTTCACACGTAGTATGCCATACTGATTTTCTTCCTTATAATCAGAAGTATCGAAGTGTTTGTGACAATCTCTTCTTATTATTTCATATGGATCTTCAGAGATCTCATAAATGAGAGAATCGGTATCAGTATATAGCGCGATACAGCCGCCACCAAAAGCTTTCTTCATATAATCATAATGGAAATCATAAATAGTGGTTTTTGCTAAATCCAGGATACTCATTCCTACATAAATTGGTTTATTCAAATATATTTGTAATTTCTGAAGCTCAACAGCCACCAAGTTCTCATTAAAAATAACAGAATTCTTGAACTCCGGTTTCGCAATGTACGATTCCGCACCATATCGTCCTTCCCATTTCGTTAGAAGATGTACATTAACTCTCTTCCTTATATTCTCCATCGTTTTTCCTGTAACAATAAAAAAAATGTATGAATATACAGATTTGTGAAGTGTAAAGCGATTACAAATAAAATATTGTATAGAATCGAACATACCAAAAACGGCGTTATTCATCAGCTTGAAAAGATTCTTCTCAAACTCATTCTTCGCCTGCTTCCTCAAGTTCGTATTCAAATCGATGTATGACTTGAGCCACGCCGACTGCTTGAATTTCAGTACTCGATGTATTTTAGTTAGGATCAATCCATTCTTCAATGCTTGTTTAAGATTTCTATAATGTATAACATACTTTTTCTTTTTATGTAACGTAGCCATAAGTTTCACATTTTGTTGAGAAGCTACACAGGGTGTTTGAGTTTTAGAGTTGTAATGGTCAGGGCAGAATGGAAGATCTTTGTGTTTGTCATGTAATTCTCTGGGATACTCGAGGTCAACTTCTAAAATATATCCTTCTGGAGCATCATCCGGGATTTGGGCAACATCGATATTAGGGTCCACCCATTGAAAACCACCATATGGTAGATGTTGTGACATCGCCCAGCCATATTGATTGTTAACATCAAAGTACATGAGATAATTTTCTGGTTTAGTTGGATCATAATTAGAAAGGTACTTGTTGTTTGCATGAGCTCGTCGTTTACCACATACTTGACTCAATCCTCCACGAATCCCTCGCTCAACAAACAAAAACATGTCAATATCTGTAAGAAGTTCCAATTCTTGTTTTGTATGTTTTAACATCGCATCCCACGTATATCCAGGTAAGGTGAAATAATGTGCAGGATCCAATCCATAAGTTTCATGACAGCTTGATCGAAATTGTTCAAAGACATCAGCCAATAGAAGAATATCAGTTTTCATGTAGAGATCGCTGTATTCACCTAAATTCTGACATCTGAATTCATTCCAGACGAGTTGAGCCCTCATATAATTTCTTCGTGGACATGGTTTATTCTCTAATTTATTATAGAAAGCATCAATTGGTGGTAGAGAAGTTTCATTGAAACGGTCATTAGAATCAATATAATCATATGGCATTACCCCTTTCTTTGTAAGAAGACTAATATGTTCTTCAGATTTGTCAGGAAACTGTGATTTCAAGTTGGGAAACTCTACTAAATATGAAGATAACTGATCTAGAGAGGAAGCCATAAATCGAAAACTATCGATGAATCGGAAATTTATACAATAATCATCATAATGTTTGGTGAAACTGATATATTTTTCCTTGGTTATTGGCAGTAAATCAATCTTTCCTTCCATTCTTGTGGCTATATCTTGTATAACAAAATTAGCGTCATATCCACTCAAGTTGTGAAATACTACAGGGATCATGTGACTATCCTTATAATTAATATTATATCCTTCATGTGCTGCTCCACGATAATTGTTCGCATCTAGGAGATGCTTGTGATCTCGCACTTTCTTCTCCCCAGGTTTGAAGATTCCTTCGCAAATATGACAGTGAGTTGCCTTCCGAAATTCAGCCTCCTGTTGTGATGTCATATCAATGTCATAGGGACAGAGGAAAACAGTCTCTACATCTTCAGCGAATTGATTCATCTCATCAGCGAACCATTTCATACAATTGAGTCCTCGATATGAGCGGTAAAAACTCAGAGAGTCATCATAAGTGCATTTTACATAGTATCCAACAGCAGCAGCTTTATGCTCTTGATAGTTATTTTTAGTATTAATCGGTTTCAAAATACTCTCCAGATCAGCATAAATAATAAAGGGTGTCTTCTCCTTGTTTTTATGGTTTTTGAATTTGAGGATATTGTTCCCTATTTCAGGCATTTTTATAGCAGTTTCATTCATTTTTTCACAATCCTCCGAATGATTTTTAAGTTTTTCTTCAGATCGGAAGTACCGGAGACATCTATCACATATGAATTTCTGTCCATTATGTTTACTCAACTGGTTTGATATAAGATGAGAGAGATTTTTGATCCATACGTAATGATATCGAACAGGTGTATCATCATCATCATATCTATCTTGAATCATTAGTAAATTAATGTGATTTTTCATCTTATTTTTAGTTAGATATGTAGGCAATGTAGTGTAGTTCTTATTTTCCTTCTTCAGAATATAAACGTTGATAGATATTTCGTTTTGTTTCTCAAAATTTGGTATCTGTTTCATTGTCATCGGGAACTGAATACCTTTGAGTTTTAATACCTTAGAATAATGTGGGTACTTAGCAATTCTTTGAGGGTGCTTCTTAACAGAATGGAGAGCAGATGTAACAGCCCATGCGAAACATGCATTATCATCATTTTTCACATTGATACATGCTCCTTTGTTTTTGATTTGTGGAGGTAGCTCGATGAAGGAACTTCCAAGTTGAGGTGTGAACTTGTTTATATTCACCCCTAGGTTAATGACATTCGCCAGAGCCCATCCACTATCACGTTCTTGGAATTCCTCAAGATCTTTGAGAATTGGTATCAAGACATTTCTATTGAACCATTCAGTAATATTCGTATCTCGGTAAATAGGTGAATTAGATGTTGTGAAATATTTATGTTCCTTTTGAATTTTATTCGCTGTCATTATTTCAAATTCTCCACAAAATACCATATTCACCTTGACAGCTTCGTCCTTTTTCAATGCATTCCGAATTCTTTGTCGAAAAATTGCTTCACAGTCCACCAAAAAATCCCTAGGATCTTTATGCTTCAGGTTACTAATCACACCAGTTCTTATTCTTGACTCAAATGCTGATAATAAATCATCCCAACGTACTCTGTTCCAAGCGCTTTCCCTTCGGCTATTCAGTCCTGCTCCAATTCGTTGTTGTTTTTTAAAATTTTGTTTCAAGGATTTGATCTCCCGAATCTGAGCCTCAAGTTGTTGCTTTTTTCCAGGGGAGCCACAAGTTCGTAATTCGCGGTAAAGCTTTCTAATAGCTTTTATACATTCCTTCATACCTTTGGCTACATGCTCATTATCATTGGTGACTATAAATAAAGCCACTAACGACTTTATTGTACGAAGACAATCCTCTATGTTGAACATTTTCGGTGAAACTGAAACAAATTCTTCATATCAACATTCTAAAATACTTCAAGACTCATAAAGCCGAAGATAGTCGAAGATAGCCGAATATTTCAAGTCTTTTATAGCCGAAGATTGCCGAAAATAGCTGAAGATAGCCGAACAGCCGAAGATAGCTGAAGATTTCTGAAGGTGGTTGAAGATTTTCGATGGTAGCAGGAGATAACTGAAGATACAAAACGGATATAAAACGGCTACAAAACGGATACTAATCAGTTCCACTTTACTCCCCCAATAAACAAGATGTATACTTGTCAAATCTGTAGAAAAAATTTCACTCTGCCTAATAATTTGAGCAGACATCTAAATAAACATAAGCAAATTGACTTCGCTTGTACTGAGTGTGGAAAGAAATTCACGCGAAGTGATACATTGAAAAACCACTTCTTCATGAGACATGTTGAAAAAGCTGATCGCAATGGTACGAATAACAGAAAGTGACGGCTCAGATATAAAAGATTACAGGACACCGAAAGAGATGATGCTACAAAGCAGCTTGATGAAGATTGCGCTACACTTATTATTAATGATGTAGTTGATGAGCTGCGTCTATTATATAGAAAAAAAATTACTGAATATTCGTCAGAAAGAATGCAATATTTGATGGATCATCTTCGCCGAGCTGGAGTTATTTATTAGAGAAAATATGATGAGAATCTGGATTTTTCAAATACTATTTACTACTATTTTCTATCATCTGAAATTTTTCGATCACCAAGGATATTATTACCGATTTGTATAAAAATATTCATAGGAACATCTATCTGATACTCTTTATGAGATTATTCATCAACAAAAAAATTTCTTTCATTATGACCCAGCCATTAATTTCTAAAACGGTATTGAGTGAACTATATGAATTAATTCGAATAATATTAGGAATATTACTCACCTGAGGGAAAAAATTACTATCACTCACTTATGTAAAGACAGTCACGACATAATGGGAAAGCACAGACTGTTAATACCTCTTATACTGAAAAAACAGTGGGAATGTAGTATCAAAACATGTAGAAACCACAACAGGATGATATGGTTGTTTTTCCCCCTATTTCATCATCTTGTTCAACCTCTAGATTTTTATACGATTAATAGCAATGAATCTTATTACATATTTAGTTACTCCAGTGCATTCATCGTGAAAAGTATAATTACAGAAGATGCCAATTATCAGATGTTTCAGTGATTCTCAAGCTTCTAAAAAAATTAGAAGAATGTATATTTCTAATAATTATATTAATCAATGGCTCAACGATAAAGAAATACAATGTTATATTCTCTATATAGATGAAAAACCAGCATCTTTCATATTACTCTCAAGAATGGATTTTGATCCTCTTCAAACTCATAAGAATCCAAAGTGTCTTAACTTTATTTACACGTTTCCAGAATACCGAAGGAGAAATCTGGCAACTCAACTGATAAACCATGTGAAAAAGGAAAATGAATTTACAGCCTTCTGCTTTTCCTCTTTATCAGAAAAATTATTTATGAAATGTAATTGTTTCAATCATGGAATGATGAATGGCAGTGTAATGGTGAGATATCCTAACTAACCATTGAGATGTATCACACCCATTTTCAGTAAATAAAAAAATATGAAATCTATCGTTTTTTTTTTTCTCACAACAAAGATGAAGTTTCACCATTTTTCCCTATCATAGGTATACTAATATGAGTTCATGTTATCGATGTTCATCCACATATGAGCTGGTTGAGGTTCGGGTGCAAAATCGATCCATTTAACATGTAATTTCCCATAAGGAAGGAAGGTCAAAAATAGGGAAACTGGCTCAATCGGACATGCGCAGTAGCATCTTCGCTGCTCTCCGGCCACGCCTCCTCGGCGGGAAATTTAAATTTGACAGCTGCGCCATCTTGGAAGCGGGGAGGGATGCAGAGTGACGTATGACGCCATGTCTCATGTCCCCTGGCGCAGCTGTCAAATTTAAATTTCCCGCCGAGGAGGCGTGGCCGGAGAGCAGCGAAGATGCTACTGCGCATGTCCGATTGAGCCAGTTTCCCTATTTTTGACCTTCCTTCCTTATGGGAAATTACATGTTAAATGGATCGATTTTGCACCCGAACCTCAACCAGCTCATATGTGGATGAACATCGATAACATGAACTCATATTAGTATACCTATGATAGGGAAAAATGGTGAAACTTCATCTTTGTTGTGAGAAAAAAAAAAACGATAGATTTCATATTTTTTTATTTACTGAAAATGGGTGTGATACATCTCAATGGTTAGTTAGGATATCTCACCATTACACTGCCATTCATCATTCCATGATTGAAACAATTACATTTCATAAATAATTTTTCTGATAAAGAGGAAAAGCAGAAGGCTGTAAATTCATTTTCCTTTTTCACATGGTTTATCAGTTGAGTTGCCAGATTTCTCCTTCGGTATTCTGGAAACGTGTAAATAAAGTTAAGACACTTTGGATTCTTATGAGTTTGAAGAGGATCAAAATCCATTCTTGAGAGTAATATGAAAGATGCTGGTTTTTCATCTATATAGAGAATATAACATTGTATTTCTTTATCGTTGAGCCATTGATTAATATAATTATTAGAAATATACATTCTTCTAATTTTTTTAGAAGCTTGAGAATCACTGAAACATCTGATAATTGGCATCTTCTGTAATTATACTTTTCACGATGAATGCACTGGAGTAACTAAATATGTAATAAGATTCATTGCTATTAATCGTATAAAAATCTAGAGGTTGAACAAGATGATGAAATAGGGGGAAAAACAACCATATCATCCTGTTGTGGTTTCTACATGTTTTGATACTACATTCCCACTGTTTTTTCAGTATAAGAGGTATTAACAGTCTGTGCTTTCCCATTATGTCGTGACTGTCTTTACATAAGTGAGTGATAGTAATTTTTTCCCTCAGGTGAGTAATATTCCTAATATTATTCGAATTAATTCATATAGTTCACTCAATACCGTTTTAGAAATTAATGGCTGGGTCATAATGAAAGAAATTTTTTTGTTGATGAATAATCTCATAAAGAGTATCAGATAGATGTTCCTATGAATATTTTTATACAAATCGGTAATAATATCCTTGGTGATCGAAAAATTTCAGATGATAGAAAATAGTAGTAAATAGTATTTGAAAAATCCAGATTCTCATCATATTTTCTCTAATAAATAACTCCAGCTCGGCGAAGATGATCCATCAAATATTGCATTCTTTCTGACGAATATTCAGTAATTTTTTTTCTATATAATAGACGCAGCTCATCAACTACATCATTAATAATAAGTGTAGCGCAATCTTCATCAAGCTGCTTTGTAGCATCATCTCTTTCGGTGTCCTTTAATCTTTTATATCTGAGCCGTCACTTTCTGTTATTCGTACCATTGCGATCAGCTTTTTCAACATGTCTCATGAAGAAGTGGTTTTTCAATGTATCACTTCGCGTGAATTTCTTTCCACACTCAGTACAAGCGAAGTCAATTTGCTTATGTTTATTTAGATGTCTGCTCAAATTATTAGGCAGAGTGAAATTTTTTCTACAGATTTGACAAGTATACATCTTGTTTATTGGGGGAGTAAAGTGGAACTGATTAGTATCCGTTTTGTAGCCGTTTTATATCCGTTTTGTATCTTCAGTTATCTCCTGCTACCATCGAAAATCTTCAACCACCTTCAGAAATCTTCAGCTATCTTCGGCTGTTCGGCTATCTTCAGCTATTTTCGGCAATCTTCGGCTATAAAAGACTTGAAATATTCGGCTATCTTCGACTATCTTCGGCTTTATGAGTCTTGAAGTATTTTAGAATGTTGATATGAAGAATTTGTTTCAGTTTCACCGAAAATGTTCAACATAGAGGATTGTCTTCGTACAATAAAGTCGTTAGTGGCTTTATTTATAGTCACCAATGATAATGAGCATGTAGCCAAAGGTATGAAGGAATGTATAAAAGCTATTAGAAAGCTTTACCGCGAATTACGAACTTGTGGCTCCCCTGGAAAAAAGCAACAACTTGAGGCTCAGATTCGGGAGATCAAATCCTTGAAACAAAATTTTAAAAAACAACAACGAATTGGAGCAGGACTGAATAGCCGAAGGGAAAGCGCTTGGAACAGAGTACGTTGGGATGATTTATTATCAGCATTTGAGTCAAGAATAAGAACTGGTGTGATTAGTAACCTGAAGCATAAAGATCCTAGGGATTTTTTGGTGGACTGTGAAGCAATTTTTCGACAAAGAATTCGGAATGCATTGAAAAAGGACGAAGCTGTCAAGGTGAATATGGTATTTTGTGGAGAATTTGAAATAATGACAGCGAATAAAATTCAAAAGGAACATAAATATTTCACAACATCTAATTCACCTATTTACCGAGATACGAATATTACTGAATGGTTCAATAGAAATGTCTTGATACCAATTCTCAAAGATCTTGAGGAATTCCAAGAACGTGATAGTGGATGGGCTCTGGCGAATGTCATTAACCTAGGGGTGAATATAAACAAGTTCACACCTCAACTTGGAAGTTCCTTCATCGAGCTACCTCCACAAATCAAAAACAAAGGAGCATGTATCAATGTGAAAAATGATGATAATGCATGTTTCGCATGGGCTGTTACATCTGCTCTCCATTCTGTTAAGAAGCACCCTCAAAGAATTGCTAAGTACCCACATTATTCTAAGGTATTAAAACTCAAAGGTATTCAGTTCCCGATGACAATGAAACAGATACCAAATTTTGAGAAACAAAACGAAATATCTATCAACGTTTATATTCTGAAGAAGGAAAATAAGAACTACACTACATTGCCTACATATCTAACTAAAAATAAGATGAAAAATCACATTAATTTACTAATGATTCAAGATAGATATGATGATGATGATACACCTGTTCGATATCATTACGTATGGATCAAAAATCTCTCTCATCTTATATCAAACCAGTTGAGTAAACATAATGGACAGAAATTCATATGTGATAGATGTCTCCGGTACTTCCGATCTGAAGAAAAACTTAAAAATCATTCGGAGGATTGTGAAAAAATGAATGAAACTGCTATAAAAATGCCTGAAATAGGGAACAATATCCTCAAATTCAAAAACCATAAAAACAAGGAGAAGACACCCTTTATTATTTATGCTGATCTGGAGAGTATTTTGAAACCGATTAATACTAAAAATAACTATCAAGAGCATAAAGCTGCTGCTGTTGGATACTATGTAAAATGCACTTATGATGACTCTCTGAGTTTTTACCGCTCATATCGAGGACTCAATTGTATGAAATGGTTCGCTGATGAGATGAATCAATTCGCTGAAGATGTAGAGACTGTTTTCCTCTGTCCCTATGACATTGATATGACATCACAACAGGAGGCTGAATTTCGGAAGGCAACTCACTGTCATATTTGCGAAGGAATCTTCAAACCTGGGGAGAAGAAAGTGCGAGATCACAAGCATCTCCTAGATGCGAACAATTATCGTGGAGCAGCACATGAAGGATATAATATTAATTATAAGGATAGTCACATGATCCCTGTAGTATTTCACAACTTGAGTGGATATGACGCTAATTTTGTTATACAAGATATAGCCACAAGAATGGAAGGAAAGATTGATTTACTGCCAATAACCAAGGAAAAATATATCAGTTTCACCAAACATTATGATGATTATTGTATAAATTTCCGATTCATCGATAGTTTTCGATTTATGGCTTCCTCTCTAGATCAGTTATCTTCATATTTAGTAGAGTTTCCCAACTTGAAATCACAGTTTCCTGACAAATCTGAAGAACATATTAGTCTTCTTACAAAGAAAGGGGTAATGCCATATGATTATATTGATTCTAATGACCGTTTCAATGAAACTTCTCTACCACCAATTGATGCTTTCTATAATAAATTAGAGAATAAACCATGTCCACGAAGAAATTATATGAGGGCTCAACTCGTCTGGAATGAATTCAGATGTCAGAATTTAGGTGAATACAGCGATCTCTACATGAAAACTGATATTCTTCTATTGGCTGATGTCTTTGAACAATTTCGATCAAGCTGTCATGAAACTTATGGATTGGATCCTGCACATTATTTCACCTTACCTGGATATACGTGGGATGCGATGTTAAAACATACAAAACAAGAATTGGAACTTCTTACAGATATTGACATGTTTTTGTTTGTTGAGCGAGGGATTCGTGGAGGATTGAGTCAAGTATGTGGTAAACGACGAGCTCATGCAAACAACAAGTACCCTTCTAATTATGATCCAACTAAACCAGAAAATTATCTCATGTACTTTGATGTTAACAATCAATATGGCTGGGCGATGTCACAACATCTACCATATGGTGGTTTTCAATGGGTGGACCCTAATATCGATGTTGCCCAAATCCCGGATGATGCTCCAGAAGGATATATTTTAGAAGTTGACCTCGAGTATCCCAGAGAATTACATGACAAACACAAAGATCTTCCATTCTGCCCTGAACATTACAACTCTAAAACTCAAACACCCTGTGTAGCTTCTCAACAAAATGTGAAACTTATGGCTACGTTACATAAAAAGAAAAAGTATGTTATACATTATAGAAATCTTAAACAAGCATTGAAGAATGGATTGATCCTAACTAAAATACATCGAGTACTGAAATTCAAGCAGTCGGCGTGGCTCAAGTCATACATCGATTTGAATACGAACTTGAGGAAGCAGGCGAAGAATGAGTTTGAGAAGAATCTTTTCAAGCTGATGAATAACGCCGTTTTTGGTATGTTCGATTCTATACAATATTTTATTTGTAATCGCTTTACACTTCACAAATCTGTATATTCATACATTTTTTTTATTGTTACAGGAAAAACGATGGAGAATATAAGGAAGAGAGTTAATGTACATCTTCTAACGAAATGGGAAGGACGATATGGTGCGGAATCGTACATTGCGAAACCGGAGTTCAAGAATTCTGTTATTTTTAATGAGAACTTGGTGGCTGTTGAGCTTCAGAAATTACAAATATATTTGAATAAACCAATTTATGTAGGAATGAGTATCCTGGATTTAGCAAAAACCACTATTTATGATTTCCATTATGATTATATGAAGAAAGCTTTTGGTGGCGGCTGTATCGCGCTATATACTGATACCGATTCTCTCATTTATGAGATCTCTGAAGATCCATATGAAATAATAAGAAGAGATTGTCACAAACACTTCGATACTTCTGATTATAAGGAAGAAAATCAGTATGGCATACTACGTGTGAACAAGAAAGTACTAGGTATGATGAAGGATGAGAACAATGGTGTTCCGGTAACTGATTTTGTAGGTCTTAGATCAAAATTATACGCCGTGAAAAATGCTGATGATGAACTGGATACCAGTAGATGTCAGTGGATGAAGGAAGAATACGATCCTGAGGAGATTGAATCCTTAGTTCGAAATTATGGAATCACAAAGAAAGCCAAGGGTGTGAAAAAATCTATTGTGAAAAATAATATATGTTTCAACGATTATATAGAATGTTTGGAATCATGGAAGCATAAAATTGTTTCACAAAATTTAATTCAGGCAAAGGAACACCATGTATATTCCTTTAAGCAAGATAAGATAGCCCTGAGTCCAGAAGATGATAAGAGGTATTTGGTACCTGGAACATTCAACACTCTACCGTGGGGACATTATTCGCTCAATAAACGTAGAATTGATGATTCCGATGAACCCCGAAAAAAGATTTCAATATTAGAAACATTATTAACCATGTAATTCAGCTGCTTCTCACTCTAATAGAATATTATCAAGAGAATGTTTCAGGAACTGAAACCTCTTATTGTTTTGGGTAACAATCTTATGTCTGCCCATTTCTAATCACTTTTTTGATTTTTGAATCATAGATTCAGTTTCATGAGACTCTTTGTGATGGACATTATGTAGAATAACTGAGTCTTTATTCCCACGAAACATTCCTTCAACAAAATCAACTTTTCCACTTTATGTATATGGTGCATAAGGCTCATATATTTCTTTTATTGAATCATTCAACCGCTTCCAGTTGTGATAAGTTTGCATGTAATTAAGAATTATTTCATATCAATTTTTATTATTTTTCACAATTCCAATGTTTGTGGTTTCCGTATGCATTGGGGCACGCCTAGAAAAAATAATTGAAGGCTGAAACACACGTGTAAAAAATATCCTGAGAATTATGATAAAAGCTTATCATTTTTTGCGCTCCAATGATTACGGTTTCCGTATGCATCTAATGCAGAAAATGAACAGAATTACAAGGATGAAACTATAAGACTGTTAAATTTAATATTTCTACTGTTTTATGTCAAAGGATGAGTCTTAAGAAATGAATTTAAAATGTCTGAAGATTATTCACACTTATAGAAGTAAAATAAACGATAAATTTCTTCTTATAGTGTTTCAATTCACCTACCTATCCATAATCTTATATATCCTATACAAATGATAATCATTCATAACAACACTATGAAATAAAATACATTCAATGAGATAATCATCTATTTAACATAATCAATATTTATGCTTCAGTTTGATGTTGATAACCATCATCTTCCTCCTGGTGTGGAAAAGGTAGATATTCTTCCAAACACTCTAAGTATTCTGCTAACCCCAATTTTTTAAGTTCATCTACAAGTTTTCCTATATTCATTTTATGTTCGAGAAAAAGTGTACATAATTCTACAGCCTCTCTATATTTTCTTGCGAATTCCAAACAAGTTTCCTCATTATACATCCTATTTAATCCATATATGCTCTCATGATCAGCATCCCAACGCATTAGCTTGAATAATTCTCCAAGATAACTTACACCGCTTATGAGATCTGAAATATCTTTTTCAATTTCACGATACACTTTTTTTTTTGTTGTAAGCATTAAGAACAACATTTATTTTATGCTGCATTCAATCAACTAATTGTTTTTCTTAATATGCATAGGATAATATACCATATTGACGTTCATGTTTATTTGATAAATTTTCTCAAAACTCTAATATTCACTAACAATTTGCATCCATTCTCCTTTTCTTGCTTCTCTGTAACCTCCATCATGATCCACTAACACATAAGTTTTGTTATCAATCAAATTCAATATAACACATTTTCTTTCACTCCTGATTTCTTGTTTACGCACTTTTAATGATGCTGTTGTGTCGAATAAGCATAATTTGCAATTTAACTCGATATTCTATGTGAAAATTAAATCTTCGCTATTTCTTGGCCGATTTAAACAAATCAAAAACTGAATCGTCATCAAATTTTCGGCAGAAGACGATTTTGGTAGTCGTTTGCTTGAAACGATAAGGACTGTCCGAGCGCGCAGACCCAAACGGCTTATCGTCCTTTCTTAGGTCGAAGCGGTGCCGACATCGATGTTAACACATCGACAACATTTCAATTTATGAGCTCGCGCCGTCATCCAACATACATTCTTTGATTTCTCTCATTCACATGGGTAAAAAGCAAATTTTAAATAAAATGTTTTATTCAGAAAATCTTTTTGATACAATATTAAACATAACACATTTTCTTTTCCTCCTGATTTCTTGTTTAAGCACTTTTAATGATGCTGTTGTGTCGAATAAGCATAATTTGCAATTCAACTCGATATTCTATACGAAAATCAAATCTTGGCCGATTTAAACAAATCAAAAACTGAATCGTCATCAAATTTTCGGCAGAAGACGATTTTGGTAGTCGTTTGCTTGAAACGATAAGGACTGTCCGAGCGCGCAGACCCAAACGGCTTATCGCTCTTGCTTACGTCGAAGCGGTGCCGACATCGATGTTAACACAGCGACAATATTTCAATTTATGAGCTCGCGGCTTATCTGATGTAAGTGCGCACGCGCCGTCATTATCTTCCATATATACATTGCTTTCTCACATGCATACAGTTACCGAGATGGCAGGCTTGGAAAACGTCTAGCTTGTTGGCGTCTTGGAGGGTGTGGTTGTGGGTTCGATCCCGCGCGATCATGAACTTTTTTCCTCAGCTTTAAAATAATTGAATTAAATAACGCAGTTACTTATCCCCTCTCCGCTAGATGGCGCTTATGAAAAGTAGGAACCTAAATGCAGTTACTTATCCCCTCTCCGCTAGATGGCGCTCATGACAATTATCGCCAACCTTGAACGGGACTTAGAAAAATTTCTAAAATTGACCAAATATTGCAAAATGAACCTTAGAATTCCTTATGGGAAATTACATGTAAAATTGACCGATTTTGGGCTGGGTCTCTCCTAGCTATACTACTAATGACCTACTAACAAAGTTACAGCTTCCTAGGAATTGCAATAACGCAGAAATAAACATTTAATTCGAGCTATGTTTTTGATCCAAAATATGGAAAATAATTAATATCTCGGGAACCGTTAGAGATAGGTGTAGGTAAGTGGGGCGGAAGTATCAAGAAAGTGAGGACAGATGCAAAAACGCAGTAATACTTATATAAGCGGCAACGCTGCATCGCTGAAAATATATTAAATAGATTATTATTATTATATTATATATATATATATATATATATATATATATATATATATATATATATATATATATATATATATATATATATATATATATATATATATATACTAAACTCTATGATTGGGTAATCTGCCGAAAATTTTTATGGGGCTTAAAAAAAGAATACTCTTCTTGCTAACCAAGCTTTCGAAAAATATATTTTCATCTTCAGGGCTAAAAAAATATACAATAAGGGTGGAGTTTGATTATCATAAAGAAAAAGAAACAAATTAAAATACAAAATATTAAAAACTTACTTTTGCAAACGAGGTTACAAAATAAAAACGAGCAAAGACAAAGTTAGCCCATATGTTGGTGAAACAAGGAGGCAACTCAATAACAAAATTACAGGAGCGATTGCAAGCTAAGTAAACTTAATTGTGCTTTGGCCCAACACACACATGATACAAATCACAACCCTAATTTCCAGGAAGCTTCTATTTTAGTGAATGAATCGAATCATACCAAAAGATTGATTCATGAGATGATCGAAATCAGTAAGGAACCCAAAGCCATGAATAAATGTTCCAATGTTCGTGACTTGAGCTCTATTTATTCCTATTTGATATCAAAATATTGTAGCAATCATCAGCAACAAACAATCATTCATAGAGTATTGTAAGATGCCTATGTTCGGTGTTTATTCTAGTTATTTTTGGTCTTACTTTTTTAAGTGTGTGTGACAGAACAATCACCTGTCTTATTGTCTTGCATTTAGCCGGGATAAATTCAAAAAGTTCATTTATTATTCCCCCACTTTCAAATGAGAGAGAAAGATGTATTTTTCATGATGTTTTTAGAACAAACATTTCAGTAATTTTGTAAATAGAACTATAAAATAGAGAAGGATCATTTAATTTTAAGAAATTTCAATTTTGTCAAATGTCTTAAGTGTTAATTGTTTTCCGTCCATATGGGCGAAGGAAATCCTAACTTTGTCTTTGCTCGTTTTTATTTTGTAACCTCGTTTGCAAAAGTAAGTTTTTAATATTTTGTATTTTAATTTGTTTCTTTTTCTTTATGATAATCAAACTCCACCCTTATTGTATATTTTTTTAGCCCTGAAGATGAAAATATATTTTTCGAAAGCTTGGTTAGCAAGAAGAGTATTCTTTTTTTAAGCCCCATAAAATTCTTCGGCAGATTACCCAATCATAGAGTTTAGTGTGTTCTAACAAATACTTCCGTACTTCCAAATATATATGTACATATACAGGGTGTAACTGAATAAGTGTAAAACATTTAAGGAGGTGATTCCTCATCGAAAAAAAGATAGGATCTTTCATATAAAGAAACTTCATTGGAGCATCCCTTGTTAAGATACAGCCCCTTAAAGGGGGTACATAAAATTTGTATAACAATTTTTTTCACAAGCACTGAAAAAGTTACAATATTGAAATTAACCTGACGTTTTGTACTACCAAAAAGACACTTAGCCAGTAATTTATTTGGTTTACCCCATGGTTGTAAGGGGTGAAAAACGCAACCCCTAAAATTTATTTCCAATGTAACTTTTTGTCTTATTATTTGTTTACCATTTAAAAATTTATTTCCGATAGCCTGTTTCATTCTAAACAAAAAATGTCTCTTGGGTTTTTTGCCCAAAATAAACCAGTAAGCAGCAAAACATTTATTTTACGAACAACTACAGAGATACATCGTCATAAATGCGAACTGGATTTATTGTTATTTTGTAATGCATATCAGCCATTTCCTCATTTGTGTATGCCATTTTATTAACAAGTGAATTATTAAAGTAACAAAGTAAGAACAGAACAACAACACACAATTAGTATTAATTCAATTTCGAAAATTCCCAAACTGACAGCATCATACCAATTTAATTGTCACTATCGCTAATAGCGACCTACTAGATAGATTAGTTTCGTATTTTCGCATTTATGACGATGTATCTCTGTAGTTGTTCGTAAAATAAATGTTTTGCTGCTTACTGGTTTATTTTGGGCAAAAAACCCAAGAGACATTTTTTGTTTAGAATGAAACAGGCTATCGGAAATAAATTTTTAAATGGTAAACAAATAATAAGACAAAAAGTTACATTGGAAATAAATTTTAGGGGTTGCGTTTTTCACCCCTTACAACCATGGGGTAAACCAAATAAATTACTGGCTAAGTGTCTTTTTGGTAGTACAAAACGTCAGGTTAATTTCAATATTGTAACTTTTTCAGTGCTTGTGAAAAAAATTGTTATACAAATTTTATGTACCCCCTTTAAGGGGCTGTATCTTAACAAGGGATGCTCCAATGAAGTTTCTTTATATGAAAGATCCTATCTTTTTTTCGATGAGGAATCACCTCCTTAAATGTTTTACACTTATTCAGTTACACCCTGTATATATATATATATATATATATATATATATTTGTATTTAAAATTAATATGATTATTGAAAATTAAAGTTAGTTCGTGACAGCCACAGTATATATACGCTGTAGTCCAACTCAACGGCAGCCGCCTTAGATGATAGTATCGGAGCATCAGTTTAAGATACGGGCACAGTATAGATAAACACAGACCCGCCTTTGCCACCGTGTCTCCCTTACTTATAAACGGGAGACACGAAATCGCGGAGTCTTGACAAAATCGCGGTGGCCTTTGACAAACAGACGACCGCAAAAAATGATGCTCCGAAACTATCATTTAAGGCGGCCGCCGTTGATTTGGACTACTGGGTATATTTATACTGTGGGTACGGGAGACACGGCGGCAAAGGTGGGCCACATCAAGGAATGGCTTGCGTTGGACTACTGTGTTTATCTACACTGTGGTGACAGCTAACCGACTTCCAAAAAGAATCCATATCCCCAAAAAACATTCCCAATGTAAGACTTTTGGAGGTGAGAGCTATATTCTGTAAAACTCGACAAAAAAATCTCAAATCTTTCGCATACGCTCAGTAAGAGCTCCACATCCATACAATTTCTTATGTTTCTTTGTAGACGCATTTTGCTTTAATGGTACATTTTCATCAAGTGGTTCTATCGCTTCTCACCGCCCCCAAAATTCCTTCCATGACGTTGAAACATAAGTTGTTCAATTTTTTTTTACTCATAATAAGTTTTATAGATACTTCACGCCTTTCTAAGTCTCCTTAATACGGTTTTAGCAATTATTTTCATTAGGTTTAAATATACAGGATGTTTCATAATATATGCGGAGGACTTGAGAAAGTGAAAGCTCGTCCAAAAAATGAATAAAAAATATATTAACTTATCCTCTAGAATGCACCATTTTCGAGATACAGGGTGTTGAAATTGAAAGAAAAAAATTGTTTTTTGTGAATATCTTGGAATCATTTATCTTGCAGTAAACAGCTTTTGTAAGCATTTTCCACACTAATAGGCTAAGTTTTGGGTCAGAATTTTTTTGTGTTAAGTCATAATTGGTGAAGATTTGTAGGAGTAGTGTGTGTTTTTCTCCCCAATTCCTACGCCAATGGAAAAATTACAGTTTTGATATGCCCATTTGAACCGCCAATGTTTTCTACTCAAAAAAACACTATTGGTCGTGAGGTTTGAAGTCGACCGTTTTCGAGAAAAATCATTTTTATGTTTAGAGGTTACGACCAACAGTACCTTTTTGGTGTAGAAAACATTGGCGCTTCAAATGGGCGTTCCAAAACAATACTTTTTCCATTAGCGTAGAAATTGTGGAGAAAAACCCCCACTACTCATTCAAAATCTTCACCAATCATGACTTAACAACAATGTTTTTCTGACTCAAAACTTGTACGATAAACGGTTCAGGAGATCGTCGCAAAAACGATTTTTTTTTAAATTTCAACGCCCTGTATCTCGAAAATGACGCATTCTAGAGGGTAAGTTAATGTAAACTTTTTTCATATTTTTGGACGAGCTAGCACATCCTCAAGTCCTCCGAATACACCCTGTATATTAAGAAATAGATCGTATTGCACTTTTGTATGTTTGGTGGGTGTAAAAATATTGTAGATCACTAACATAGTTGATTTTTTTCTCCCATATAGAACCCTTAGAACTTGACCATTTCTGTTTTATTTCATCTTCTTTTCCAAGACGGAATATAGTGCATTCATTTCAAGTATGTATGTAAAGTAGTGACAATTTTATCACTTAAAGTGAGCAGGTGAGTGACTGGAAATGCTAGTTCATATTTAGTGGAACTATGGGTTATGAATATAATACGTCAAGTAGTAATTTCATGGACGGAATTTTGGGGGCGGTGAGAAGCGATAGAACCACTTGATGAAAATGTACCATTAAAGCAAAATGCGTCTACAAAGAAACATAAGAAATTGTATGGGTGTGGAGCTCTTACTGAGCGTATGCGAAAGATTTGAGATTTTTTTGTCGAGTTTTACAGAATATAGCTCTCACCTCCAAAAGTCTTACATTGGGAATGTTTTTTGGGGATTGTATAAAACAATAAAATGCAGTTAGTATTAAAGTTTGCATTCTTTTCAATTTTAAATATGCGCAAACATAAACTCTTTCTTTTGTACGCGTCATGAGACAAAGACAGACACGGCAATAATATGTTCCATCTCTTTTTAACTATGGACCACATCCACTTATAGTGCTGCATAGGACTTGTCTACTTTATTTTAAATATTATCTGTTGTAGCACTGTCATATTAAGATGTACTAACAAACTTTGGTTCAAACTGATGGTATATAATACTCAAAATAAAAAATGCATTTCTCAGTCGTATCATTTTTTTAGTTAACAGGAAATGTACACCGAGGGAGAATCAACTTTTTAAATAGGTGTACATACACAGATTTATTAAATATTTCAATACAAGTTTCAGTACCAAACTATCTAAAATGTATTTGAAATATTTAAATCAGTTTCACTAATTTAGTATGCTCAAATACCGCTAAATACCTTAAATATATTTTTATTTTAAAAATAACCTTTCTATTTTTTAATTATTGTTTTTTTTTTGTCAAAATATAGTTTTTTTAAAATGCAATTAGTTTACATAGCTATCTAGAGCTATTATTTTTGAAGACAGAAAAAAGTTCTTATATAAAAGTTGTAGTTGGTTTTTCATATTATCTTTTGAACTTATCAATAGAAAAACATTTAGATCACCCTTTATATTATGCGTTACAACGCATATCAAATATTTTCTATAAGAAATATTTATTTAAAACTTTTGAGTGAAACATTAGTTATGTAAATCTTTGAAAGTTCATTAATACCAAAGAAGATAGTATCTATCCTATTACCCATGTATATTCTTTGCTGTTAAGTACTTATCATTCAGAGATCTAAAATACGTCGCCGCGAATATAACATATTTCAGACATTACTACTGATAAAATTAAGAAACCGTAACTTTTAGAAAGAATATTCAATGTAAATGTTGCTAAATATTATTTCTTCTTTCATTTGGCCCTCTCATATTTCTGATTTTCGAAAAAAGATTGAACCACCACCACATTCGAGGAGCGTTTTTTTTTGGGGGGGGGGGGCGAGTTGGAAATTTAGAATTTATGATTTTCTAAATGTGGGACAGTTTCTCAACTTAAATCTTCCAAATGAATAAGACATCATCAAAGTTGAAGTAAATATACTATATAATGTATAGCGCATAAAAACCAAAGACAGTCGAATTTTCTCAATATGTATGTCTCAGTTGAATTTATTTTCTTAATTTTTATGCAAGTCCGGCATCCATTTTAAATTAGTAGTTTGATATTAAACAATTTCAAAAAATACAAATCTGTATTGGACTCACCTAAGAATCTATATTAGCGGTCAGCGTGAAGACTAATTTTAGCTATTTTTGACCAATTAAAAAAAAATGAAAATTAAAATTATGACACAGACAATTTAAAAAAGAGATTATATTTAATATTATTTAGATAGAACATTTTTCGAAAATGGTTGCGGTTTCCGAGTTACAGCAATGATAAAATCTGAAATATGTGCATTTTCCCTGCATGGTTCCAAATCTCCAAATAATAACATTTACAACCAACAATATACATAGGTAATAGGGTAGGTGTTAGTTACGCAATGTGTTGAAATCTAATCATTAAAGCAATGTTATTATCTTCTTTTGTGAACGTTGAATGATACAAACAACTAATATTACATAGAAAGTGTCAATTACAGATTTTTAACAAAAAAATAGGACCGACTTTATTAGTTAGTAAATCGAAGAACATAAAATAATATTAATTCTATTGGATGCACAACTGCACAATTCTTCTCATTGTCTGCAAAATAGTACATAGGTAGGTGATTATAAGTCAAATGATCGATAAGTTTTAATTTTAATTATAATTTCAAAATATAATGTACAAAAGCTTATGTTGCTGACATCTTAAAATACCATGAAATAATTTCAAAAGATAATTTTAAAAACAAACTATACCTTTAATATAAATTTTTTTGTCTGCAAAAGAGTACATAGGTAGGTGAATATGAGTCAAATGATCGATAAGTTTTAATTTTAATTATAATTTCGTTATATATAATGTACAATAATTTATGTTGATGACATCTTATAAATACTAAGAAACAATAATATAAGATAATATGAAAAACAAACTAAACTTTTTATAAATATAAAACATTTTTTTTTATCTTCAAAAATAAAGACTTCAGATACCACGTAAATATAATCATAGACCCTGTAAAAGCAGGTGCTAAAGGTATAGAGTTAATATTATTTTGTCAGATAACTAATAAAATGGTTCCATTTTTCTTATAAGAATTATGTAATTAACACTTTTGAGTGAAACATTTGTCATGAAAATCGTTGGATGTTCATTAATACCAAAGAATAGTACCTTTCTATCATATTTCAGACATCACCATTGATGTAACTCAAAAACCATAACTTTTCTGAAAACTTATTTAATGTAAATGCTGCTAAATATTATTTCTTCTTTCATTTGGCCGTCTCATATTTTTGATTTTCGAACGAAAAAAATTGAAACCACCACTACCACATTTGGGGAGCGTTTTTTGAGGAAAAAAGATTTAGGATTTGAGGTTTTCTAAATATGGGACTGTACCTCAACTTAACTCTTTGAAATGAATAAAAAATCATCAAAATTAGAGTAAATGTACTATATAATATATAGCGCACACAAACCAAAAAAAAGCAGACAATCCAATTGTCTCAATATGGCGCCAATGAATTTATTTTCGTAATTCCTATGCAAGTTTCGCATCCATTTCAAATTAGTAGTTTGTTATTATAATAGATAAAAAATACAAATCTTTATTGGCCTCACTTAAAAATCCATATTTGCAGTCCCTTGAAGATGAACTCTAGCTATCTTTTCACTGACATATCTTTCCCTTCTCCCAAAGGGTTGGAGGTTTTTTTTACGAAAATTAAAATAATGAGACAGCCAAGTTAAAGAAAGGGTTATATGTTACATTATTTAAACTGAATATTTTCAAAAATGGTTACGGTTTCCGAATTACAGCAATGGTAAAGTCTGAAATATGTGTATTTACGCTGCATGTTTCCCGATATATCAAAAATTACATTTACAGCCAAAGAATATACATAGGTAATAGGATAAATGTTATTTACGGGATGTTTTGAAATCTATTAATAAAAGTAATGTTATCTTTTTTGATGAACGTTGAATGATTTTAACAACTAATATCACATTCATAGTGTGAAATACATATTTTTTTATAAAAAATAGGACCAACTCTATGAATTAGTGAATCGAACAACACAAAATGTTTAATTCTATTGATCTGATACTTTTTTAATTGGTGCCCACAATAAATAACTTCAAAATTGCCAGTACGTAGCTATCAATAGAATTAGTATTATGCCCTAAATTATGTCTGTATTCTACGTTCCTTTTATTGCATTTATTTTCAAACATAAGTACTTTCAATACTGTCAGTATACTTTAATTACTTTCAAACATATTTAGTTCTCTAAATAACCTGAATATACTTTAATTACTTAAATACATTTCAGTACATTATATATTTTCATTACCATAAATATATTTTGAATATTGTAAACTATCAGTTATTAAATTATAGTATACATATTTTGAGTAGTTGTTTCCCTCTCGATATACATTGATATAAAATAATAGAATGAAATGCGCCATTTATTAGAACAAAACAAAAGCAATTTTAAAGACATTGTTGAATGAATGCAATTAGGTTTTGCTTAAATATCAATTTAATATTTTTCAAAATAAGCACTTTTTAAAATCTCGACTACAAAGTTATGTTAACCGATCCAAGAATAAATTTTGAATCCGATTTTACAATAGAAAAAAATCAACATCATACAATCTGCGTATAAATAATTATAGAGTAAACTCTCTTATTAAATTATGCGTATTTTTCTATTTCTTAGTATTGATAATATGTCTTAAACATAAACTTTTGTAAATTATACAACGGCATTGTAATTAAAATTAAAACTAAAATGTAATGTTATATTATGTCAGACTGATAATATATATTGCTCAAAATAAGATATGCATTTTTAGTCTAATCATTTTTTTTAATCAACGGTAAATATACCTACATTGATATAAAATAATAGAATAGAATGCGTCATTTGTTAGAACCAAAAAAAGTAATCATAATGACATTATTCAATGAACGCGAGTAGTTTTTGCTTAAATATCAATTTAACATTTTTCTAAATATGCACTTTTTAAAATCACGACTATAAAGTTATATGAGCCGATTTAAGATTAAATTTTGAATCCGATTTCACAAAAGAAAATGGTAAATTCCCTATAGCTTAGATCTTATTATAAATTAATAACCTATCTCGATTACTTATAGACTTGATATCAACATTAATACCTATTTGGAGTTGATACAAGTTAAATTATGTTATCACAAAATACTTTGAAATAGAATAATAATGTTTTTTAAATTAGTTAGTATCAAATCAGAATATCGTCTGCATTGTATAAAGTTCATATATGTATATTATTAATGAAGTTATAAAGATGTTAGAAAAGATTTAACTTTCATTCGTGTTGATATTGATTTTCAGTTCTCTCACAACCAAACCAACTATAAATCGGCTCAGAAATTTCATAATAAACACAAAACAAATACACAAACAACATCTGCAGCACCTGCTTGTTGCTAAAATTCATGACAATAAAAATGCACGATTCTCATTGTCTGCCAAAGACTACATAATATGTGAGTATAAGTTAAATGATCGATAAGTTTTAATTTTAATTATAATGTCGTTATATAATGTACAAAAGTTTATGTTGATGACATCTTATAAATACTAAGAAATAGAATTATACACATATTGTAATATGAGAGTCTACTTTATAATTATTTATACGCAGGCTTTCGTTGTATCTTTACAAATGTAATAGACATTTGAATAAGCTATATTGTACATACAATAAGGAACATACAACGAAGTAATTTAGGTACACTGAAATGGTAATTTTGGGTGAGTGCTCATTAAAGAAAGTTAAGGGCGATATTATGATGTTCAGGTTATCTTAACATCAATTAAAAAAGATATCAAACGCGAAACATTTGTTGACAATGATCATAAAAAATAGCTATACTTTACATCCACTCTAGTTTCAAACTCAATAAGAATTACAAATATGTACTCACTATTTTCAGATGTATTCTCTTCAACTAATTGGATTTCCTCTTTAATTCTTCTCCCTGACTTCTTTTTACAACCAACCACTGATTTAGTTTTTCGTGGCATTTTCAAACAAATATTATCGAAGAAATTCCTAACACACTTATTACTGAATAGCACCACACACACAATAAACACACACACAACAATACAAAAATATACACACACAATAAACCAGCTGCAAACTTTCACAGTATTCACTACACCTTTGGAAGTGTAATTCTACACTGCAAGTCGAGTTATTATAATAACTACAACTACAATTTATAATTAATAACAGTGATCAAGCAATATGGCAAATCGATTCTGTTCGATTGTTGCAAAAGTGCTATTGGCGCTATTGCCAATTGTCATAAGTCATACTCATCCTCATCAGTTATCATAGAACTATAGAACAACTCGTAGATTAGAACAATAATTTTTGAAGCCTATGAAAGGCCGTGTTCATCACATACACCTGCTATCTCTTGGACACAACTTTGTTACGCTCGCGCTAACTGTCATATTAATTATTGAAATTCAAAAACATTAGATGAAAAAGGCAGAATATATGATGTCAATTCAATATACGAATAGAGGAATCGTATACAAAACGACGGTGACATATCATTTACACGAATAAAATTATAAAGGGTAATAATTATGAAATTGTATCTATTAAATATATCCCCAAAAAACATTCCCAATGTAAGACTTTTGGAGGTGAGAGCTATATTCTGCAAAACTCGACAAAAAAAATCTCAAATCTTTCGCATACGCTCAGTAAGAGCTCCACACCCATACAACTTTTTATTTTTCTTTGTATACGAATTTTGCTTTAATGGTACATTTTCATCAAGTGATTCTATCGCTTCCGCCCCCAAAATTCCTTCCATGAAATTACAACTTGACGTATTATATTCATAACCCATTGTTCCACTAAATATGGACTAGCATTTCCAGTCATCTGCTCACATTAAATGATAAAATTGTCACTACCTTGCATACATCATTGAAATGAATGCACTATATTCCGTCTTGGAAAAGAAGATGAAATAAAACAGAATTAATATCGCATTTGAACTTATATTCGTTTTTACGAACTTCATGTGTATATTTAACTATATGGTCAAGTTCTAAAGAGTTCTATTGGGAGAAAAAATCAACTTTGTTAGTGATCTACAATATTTTTACACACATCAAAAATACAAAAGTGCAATACGATCTATTTCTTAATATACAGGATGTTTCAAATATATTCACAGGACTTGAGGATGTGATAGTTCGTCCAATAATATGAAAAAAAAGTTTATATTAACAGTTTAAAATGCGTCATTTTTGAGATACCTAAAGGGCGTTGAAATTAAAAAAAAATCGTTTCTTGTGACTATCTCCCGAACCGTTTATCGTATAAGTTTTGAGTCAGAACAACATTTTTGTCATAAACGGTGAAGATTTTGAAGGAGTAGTGGGTGTTTTTCTCCACAATTTCTACGCTAATGGAAAAAGTACGGTTTTGAGATGCCCATTTGAACCGGCAATGTTTTCTACACCAAAAAGGTACTGTTGGTCGTGACCTCTAATTATAAAATTGATTTTTCACGAAAACGGTCGAATTCAGAGCTCACGACGGTTCAAATGGGCATCTCAAAACTGTAATTTTTCCATTGGCGTAGGAAATGGGGAGAAAAACACGCAACGATATTCTAGAGGATAAGTTAATATTTTTTTTTCATTTTTTTGGACGAGCTATCACATCCTCAAGTCCTGCGCATATATTATGAGACATCCTGTATATTTAAACCTAATAAAAATAATTGCTAACACCGTATTAAGGAGACTTAGAAAGGCGTGGAGTATGTATAAAACTTAGTATGACTTGAAAAAAAAATGAACAACTTATGTTTCAACGTCATGAAAGGAATATTGGGGGCGGTGAGAAGCGATAGAATCACTTGATGAAAATGTACCATTAAAGCAAAATTCGTATACAAAGAAAAATAAAAAGTTGTATGGGTGTGGAGCTCTTACTGAGCGTATGCGAAAGATTTGAGATTTTTTTTGTCGAGTTTTGCAGAATATAGCTCTCACCTCCAAAAGTCTTACATTGGGAATGTTTTTTGGGGATACGGATTTTTTTTGGAAGTCGCTTAACTGTCACGGACTAACTTTAATTTTCAATAATCATATTGATTGTAAATACAAATATATATGTATATACAAGGTGGCTCACGGTCGATGGTACCTTAGACATTTACGGAGAACGGGACATAGGATCGTTCTGAAAATTTGGTTGTTCAAGTAATTGCTCCTAATCTATCGATCTAAAATATTTTCATCGATGCAGCGTTGTCGCTTATACCAATAAGTAGCAGCATCTTTGTTTTTTCAAATAGAACACCCTATATATTACTGCGTTTTGCATTTGTCCTCACTTTCTTAATATTTTTGCCACACTTACACCTATCTTTAACGGTTCTCGAGATATTATTTTCCATATTTTTTATCCAAAACATAGCTCGAATGAAATGTTTATTTCTGCGTTATTTCAATTCCTAGGAATTTGTCCTGCGTTATACACGGTCGTTCAAAATGTGTGATTTTACTGCTAGATACAAAAATGTTCAAAAATGCGTTTTTTAAATGGAACATTCTGTATATTATGGAACATTCTGTATATTATGAAATATCCTGAAAGATATCTAAATTTCCTTCGATTTGATGTATCATGTTCCTATAGTAGCCAGAATTCCGAGATAAGAGCAATTGTCTAAAAAAATCTAATTATGTTTCTCATATTTATCTAGGTTGCTATTAAATGTCATCATAGTACATGACATAATGAAAATTTGACAATTAGTGCATTATTAATAATACCTTTGAGTATTTCTCAACGTAAGTGATTTGAAATGAATGAAATAACAATTCAAACGTAATTTTACGCTAACTTAAGAACGAATAAAAAAAATCCAATGTTCTATCGGCAAAGTAAAATTGCGCAGCTATCAACATTTTTAGGGATATTATGATTAAAGTACCTAAAGAAATAGTTTTTTTTACTCAGTGGTGACCTAACCTAACTGAATAAGCAATATGTAACTTATATCTTTAAATAGGTAGTGATAATGATTATTACTTTCTTAATAAAACAAAAATATCAATTTTACATTAACTCAAAAACGAGTAAAGATATCGAGTCGCGGTTTTTGCCAAAATGTAGCTAACTTGCGAACACATCCGACATTATTTTTAAAATAAGCGTCAAGTTATCTTTCAAACATGACTAAACTTCTTAGATTTGGATAACGCGTCTAGGAGATTACAGCGGTCTAATAAAGTACTCCCCCCACCCATATAATCAAAAATACGGAAAAAGTGTGAGGACCAAAATTACGCAGAATAAAATGAACTTTTCATTTCCGGTACCAAAACAATACGTTAATATTTGGATTTTTTTAGAAAAATTATTTTTTTATTTATACCACGGTAATTACGCCACCTAGCGGCCCTTTCAGAAACTTGAAAATATTTTAGCTGAATTTCTTTTAGCCGATTTACTTATGAATTTTTTTCCCAAAGTCGTAGGGTTTACGGTTTCCCTATTATCCTACCTCGCTGACCTTAGTGGGACACCTGTATATATATATATATATGCTGCATCTTTCTTTTCAGCGCTTGCCAAGAAATTAAATGTAATGTTACAGATCTTGAAGCATATTTGCACAACATTGATAATGGTTGTAACATTACCATTATTGTTGGGGACATGAATATAGATATACTAAAAACAAATGTGACATCGCGAATAACTACATACTGACTCTCTCATCCTTTAATTAGTATCTCATAAAATATTAGCTATAAACATAGTCATATTAAAAATCTGACATTGTTTTTCCATTTTGATCTGAAAAATAAATTAAAATTATAAACATTCCATAAGAAAAAACAAAGTTGTGTAGAGTTCCAACTATTTAGAAACACCCGGTATAATTGAAAATATTTTTATATTGTAGAATGTTTAAAATACGATTGGGTTAGTTAAAGACATTTTCTCCCAATCTTTACAATAACCCCGTAATCGTCCGAATACCTACGCACTCCTAATCTCCCACCTTGTATTTCATAACTTGAAATGTACCTAGATATTTATCAACAGCGGGCCGCGTCTAATTATAAAAAAAAGCTATATCGTGTGATCTGAACCAAAAGCTAAAACCAAAAAAATGTATGCACGAGTAGGCAATGTTAGAAGAAATATAACTAGGTATCAAATATTAATTAATTAATTAATAACCCACAGCGTACGAAAACCATAGACTAATAAATAGATTAACGAAAACGTCTCTGCCATCTCTTAGTAAATAGATGTATTAACATTAAGGATTGCAGTTCTATATACGTCTCTGTTCTCTGCAACTGCTACATCTACCTCATTGTTGCCATTTAGTATAGTATAGTAGTAGTATACGTTTGACAAATATTATTAGTGCCTTAAAAATGTACCACTTTCGAATAAGGGCGAAGTAGTGAATAAATAATAAATGATTTTATAATCATGATCATAATTAAGTTGTCAGTTTCACTTAGGTATTTATCCGATATCTATATCAGTTAGGTATTTGAAAACAGGTAAAATTTTAGCACCGGCAACACCGTGGAGTCTTGAAAATAATAAATTGTGAAATCCGTCTATTTGGTTTTACATATATTGATAATATAATTATTACAGCCTTTTACGAGTTGAAAACATTTTCAAATGATTACTTATCATTGAAGGATTGTATTAAATACAATATCTCGTTAATTTCATGCCATATATTTAAATTAATCGGGAAAAACCATTACGTGACCTTGATAATCCAACATTTTTCTGTAAATAATGCTTCTGTACGCAGAAGTGAGAGATACCGCTCTCACCTCTGCAAACTACAGTTTGCATTGATATGGATATGTATGTTCACCAAATTCATTCAAATACAGATGCAGAAAATATGCTTACACACGGTGCAACTTGACTGGAACAGTTCATGAATGTAAATACCTATAACAAAAGCTTTGCAGTGGAATAGAATAGAACTATGTTTTAGTTTTTTATTTAGCATGTTTTAAATTGTATTTGGAGAATATATTCGCAAGTATATTTTATAAATACGGAGAGAAGCAAATACTTATATTCGGTATATTTCTTTTACTTTAAATTACTACAATTATTATTTTTCTCATTTTATGTTTAGGTTTATAAACCTAATTAATTTAATTATAATTAGACTTAATCTCAAATTTAAAAATAATACTGACCTATACAATAATATATATTAACATATAGTAAGACATATACTTTATATAGAAAACAAAAACTAATTTAAAATACTTAGTTAATAATCTTGATAGATTCAAGTTGACACAATATTCGTAAGATCGTCAAAACTATCACCATCTATTCTGTACCTGTAACAATGCTTAATATCGATAAGTTTGGAACTCATAAGCGGTTATGTTATTTTCTTCATTCGAAAATTGCAATTAACCGTTTAAGTACCTCTAGTATTGGTCTATTTAGAAGTATGTGTTATATTTGGTACATATTCACTAATGTTGGCGTCTGCCTTGAAAACACGAAGAGTGAATCAATTCAACTGATTGACGTGACAATTTTGAAATAAGAAGAGTTTTTTTACGCATCAAAGAATTTCATATAATATTTATTATCAAAAATAGTTCTGCAAAAATTATGCATTTAAATAAGGATGTGGCTATTTATACATACAGTATGTATATGCAATTGGCTATTTATACATACAGTATGTATACGCAATTGGCTATTTATACATACAATATGTATAAGAAATTGGCTATTTATACATACAGTATGTATATGCAATTGGCTATTTATACATACAGTATGTATACGCAATTGGCTATTTATACATACAATATGTATAAGAAATTGGCTATTTATACATACAGTATGTATATGCAATTGGCTATTTATAGTTACGTATAACGCAGATAGAAAAGAAGAATATTGATTGTGACCATCTATGAATGCCATCCTCAACTAAAATGTTTGCCTCCACTATATTCATTAAAGTGCCCCTTCTTCTTGTTAATACTTCTGATTAACATACACGGGCGTCAAAAGTAATCTGCGTTAATTTTGCATATCGTGATGAGCTAGTTTACTCACAGTGCACATATTCCGATTTTCAAGCCATCACGAAGCTCATAAATAATTTTTAATGGAGATAGGCGATAGTAAGCTGCGTCTCGTGTGCATCGCACAATAGCCAGCAATGCCTCTGTGGGTATCGGGATAGGCAAGATAGGAAGCTGCATTCCACAGAAACACGCGTTGATTTCGATACCTATCGGCGCGTCAAAAGTAAGCAGCTTACCGTGTGCATCACATCATAAGCGCCAATGTCTCTCTAGCTATCTGCTGCAAATCGAGCGCGCGGTTAGCTTACTTTTAAAGCCCGTGTGCACCGGTACTAATAATTGAAACTATTCAAGTGATCTAAGTCAAGATAATTACCATTTTATACATATGTACATTGAATAGATAATCGAAGTGCTAAATTGTGAATGACTTATTCTATAAAAGTGTTGCAAGGTATTAGCTGATTTTTTTAAATTAATTATATTTTTAATATTCTAACCTAACTTTTAGATGACAGAACAAATGTCCGTTAATGACAACAATGTTAGTGAACATACTTTAAATGTTGGTCAACATTTTAATGATTATGAACAGTTATCAAAGACTGTTAATGTATTTTGTAAAGAGCATTATCATCCATTTGTTATTAGAACATGGTCTCAGAAACAAGTGCTGTACAAATGTTGTCATGGTATTAAGCAAAATTCAAAATGCCTGGGAAAACGTCCGAATCAACATTACTACTACAAGAATTGTAAAGCTCAAATTAATTTTTATAAAAGCAAAAATGAAAAATGGAAATTAACAAAACTATTACTAAATCACAATCATACCGTTGGCAAAGAAGAATATAGTAATTACGGCAAAGCCAAAATTATGAATGAAAATGATTACGAAACAGCAAGAGATTTAATCTTGTCTAGCGCCAAAGATGGAATGGTTGCTGCAGTTTTAAGTAAAAAAAGTGGGAAACAGTTTATAAGAAAGGATATACAAAATTTTCGAAACAAACTTTTTCCTTCATGTATCGAAGTGGACCAAAATCATTTAATGGAATTCTTAGCGGAAATCGAAGAAAATGGTGGTATATACGCTATACAAAAAGATGCAGAAGAAGAAGTAGAATCATTATTTGTAGCCTCTTCGGCGATGGTTCTAAATTATAATAAATCTCAGTGTCCAGTGATACAAATAGATGTTTCCTTTGGATTTAATGTCGAAAATTATAAAGTTTTGGGATTTTGCTACTATTCTAGCATAACCGACAAATCAGAATTTGCAGCTATAGGATTTATTGCTAAAGAAACATATTCCGCATTCATACATTGTATGAATGAATTTAAAAAAATTTGTAAGACCCACCCATCCGTTTTTTTAATTGACAAAGATTTCATCGAAATAAAAGCTATCAGAGACATTTTTTCTAGTGCAACCGTTTTACTTTGTAAATTTCATGTCATTAAATACATTAAAAGGCTAGTTTCTACTGCCTACAATAAACAAATTGATGAAAAAAACAAAATATTGGATGCGTTTAAGAAATGTTTATATGCTCAATCATATGAAGAATACGAAGAGCAGAAAAAGAAATTCCTGGACATTTGCAAGTCTGTAAAAGTTTTTGCAGGAACAAAAGATAAATACGTGACTCTTGAAGAGCAATTTCTTAAAAATTGGGACAGCTGTAAAGAAATGTGGGTACATTATTTTAGAAAACATTTGCCATTAATGGGAGATACGACAACAAACAGAATTGAACGATCATTTTGGACTCTTAAGCAATACATACAAACTAAATATCATAGTTTGCCGACAATTTATTTATGTATTAAAGAGCTTATAGACTTTATTGATTCAAGAATAAAGAATAAATTAGCCAAAAATAAACAAAAAGTTTTTAAAATTATGGATAACGATAATGAAATAAGAAAATTGCTGGAAGTATGTTCCGAAGTTCTCACAGAGACTGGAATGAAATTATTTCATAAACAATTAAAATTGTTTAAAACTTTAGAATCTAAAATAAAAGTAATGGCAAATGGCATTGAGGAAAATCTTGAGACTGGAATATCGAAGATTTATAATACGTCGCTGGAAGCATGTTCATGTACATTTTGGAACTCTTTTAGTGCACCATGTAGGCATATTTTTATGTTAAGAAAATACAATAACTTAAATATTTTTTCAAAAACATGTTTCCATCCAAGATACATTACTTCAGTTGAAAATACAGAAAGTATTATGTATATGGATATCGACGATGAAGACACGAATGACGTAGACATTGATGATATAGACAAGGATGAATTCGGTGGTCGTCAAAAAGTATTATCGGATCGAGAAAAATTCAATACAGTACTGACAGTAACAAAAAATATCGCAGATATTTTATCAAATTATGGAACTACAACCTTTAACAAATATATGAACGAACTAAAATTAATTGAAAAAAATGCTAGAAATGGGGTTTCTCTGTTTGAGAATGAGTATAGTGATCCTAAAATTAGTTCAATAGAATTTGAGACAAGTAACTTAGTTGAAGCTGGAAGTTGCCAGGATAGCTTAGTTGGTACTGAAAGTCAGAACGAATCCGATACAAATCATCAATCAAATGAAAACATAAAATTTAAAACAAAAATTAAGTCTAAAGGACGTCCGAAGAGAAAAACTAAACAGATTCAGTTTTACAAGAAGCAAACTAAAACACTAAATAAAAAATAAAATAAATACCCAAGTATATTGTAACAATAAACAATAAATAAAACAATATTTTTCTATAATTATGTAGTTTTTATTAAAATATTGATATCAAAAAACTTTTTGGTTAGTTAGTACGTTATACGTAACAATAAATAGCCAATTTCTTATACATACTGAATGTATAAATAGCCAATTGCGTATACATACTGTATGTATAAATAGCCAATTGCATATACATACTGTATGTATAAATAGCCAATTGCTTATACATACTGTATGTATAAATAGCCAATTGCATATACATACTGTATGTATAAATAGCCACATCCTTTAAATAATCTGAAATATCACACTCATTTTGTGACGCCTATTAAATAAAGATTGCGTTGACTTCGGACAAAAGTGCAGTACATTATCATTGTATTGAAGAAGATAAGCTTGAAATATTGATGTAGTAGCGATAAACGTAGTATAGAATTTGATGATAATTGAGATGCGTTGAGACGTACAGTGTAATATGTACGTAGCTCGTGAATGATTGAATGCAATAGCTGTCATTTGTATAGCATGGTTGATTTGGTATTTCAAAACGGGCTGGATTTTTTTTTGTTTTTCTCCCTCGATTTCTATCTTGAATTGTGGCAATTTCGTATCGAATTAATAATCTTTCCTTATACGATTAGCATACAGAGAATAATAGACTATTTCATTTCTTCATAAGTACACATAATTTTATTCATTTAATAATAATAATAAGTCATATATTCGAATAGAAATATGGTACGACAATTAGCATTCATTTTCGTACTTGAGTACCAGTACCATTCTTCGGTAATCGCCCTAATTCTGAGCATACATTATAAATACATTTCTTCGTGTCTATACTAATTTGAAATTGAAATATTTGAGGGGAAATAAATATTGAATTTAAGACAGTTTCAAGAGGCTCACTCTTCATAGTTCTTTTTCCCAATGAAGAAGAGACATAAGTTAGTGCTCTTCTCTTACTAAACAAAATGGATAAACTTGAAAAAAGCTATTCTACTATAAATTAATTTGAATATTGCTAATTTCTTTAGAAAAATTATAAAAGTGGAATAAAACAACTATGACAATAATAATAATAAAAATTTTATTCATCCTAGCATACAAATATACATTCTAAATTATAGTAAATATACTAATAGGTTGTTGACTTATTATAAGCCCTACAAACCCCTACCGAGATACGTATAGCATCTGTCTGTAAGACATGAACTCATTAATGAACCAAAATTTTCAGCCTTAACAACAACTTCTGAATATACATACAAATGCAATACAAATAAACAAATAATAAAATGAAAATACAACAGAACTATAAATAAATCTACAAAAATGTAAGAGTTCAACATATCATATACGAAATATTAAATATTTAAAAAGTAATTTTATAAACTCAAAATATTCTATAACTTCATAATAATTAGATATAAAAAAATATACATTCTAATTTGATGGATTTGTTCGAAAATGAATTAAAAAAAATAGCATCCAGTCAGGATCTGAACGCTGGTTTTTCGCTTGGCAGGCGAGCATTTTACCACTGGACCACCGTCTCTACAAATATTATTGAAATGATATAAAATATATCCAGCATCGATATGGGGTTATTTCAATATTCACAAATTGTTTCCTGTAAGTTTATAAAAATAAAGTATGATGTACTCTAATATAATAATAACAATCAGAAAGAAAACTAACATCATATATAATGATAAACGGTGAAAAAACGTGTATTGATTTGCCGTATATTTGGAAAGAGAATATATTAAAAGTTACCAAATAAATAGAAGGAATTATCCGATCGGGATGAAATTTCATACACTTATTAAAGAAAATAGAGCGATCAAGAACGTTTTTTCCAATTTTGAATTTTTTTTTTTTTGAGATATTAAAAGTCATATTGTAGAAGTGTGCAAGAAGCAAGCTTATTTTCGACCAGTGATGAGCTACCCGAAATATTAGAGATAGAGGCATAGTATGAGTGAATGAAAGTTTAAGAAATGTCCAAATAATGTTTTGAAAAAAAAATCAACCCTCTAAGATCTACCATAACCGAGATATGGAAATTCAAACCTGGACGTTTTCTCCAATATAATAATAACGGTTGATACATGCGAGTTTCAATGCCATAAATTTGTAAGAATATATTAAAAGTTACCAAATAAATAGAAGGAAATATCCGATCGCGATGAAATTTCATACACATATTAATGAAAATAGAGCGATCAAGAACGTTTTTTCCAATTTAGAATATCTTTCTTCGTTTTTGAGATATTAAAAGTCATATTGTAGAAGTGTGCAGGAAGCAAGCTTATTTTCGACCAGTGATGAGCTACCCGAAATATCAGAGATAAAGCCCTAGTATGAATGAGTGAAAGTTTCAAAAGAGTCCAAAGAATATTTTTAAAAAAAATCAACCCTCTAGGACCTACCATAACCGAGATATGGAAATTGAAACTCGGACGTTTACTCCAATTTAATAATAACAACCAACATTATAATGACGTGAATTTCATTGCCGTAAATTTGTAATGAGAAGATATTAAAAACTACCGAATAAATAGAAAAAAATATTTGATTGCGATGAAATTTTGAACATTGATTGAGAAATGTCAAGTTATCAGATGTGTTTTTTCCGATTTTGAATATCTCGAGCCATTTTTGAGATATTAGAATGTTAATCGGCATTTATGCCTGCGCCTCACTACATGCTCATACCAGACACAATCATATTTAAAATTCCCAAATAATTAGAAGAAATTGTTCGATGACAATGAAATTTTGTACACTGATTCAAAAATATCAATCAATTAGAGGTGATTCTACTGATTTAGAATATCTCAAACCGTTTCAGAGATATTTGAAATCAAACTGGCAAAGACTGAAAAGTGTAGCAAGTGTAGTAAGACAATTTGACAAAAAATCGAATGTTAATTCCCGAAAAAAATAGAAGGAATTATCCGATCGCAATGAAATTTCATACACTTATTAAAGAAAATAAGACGATCAAGAATGTTTTTTTCTAATTTTGAATAACTTTCTTCGTTTTTAAGATATTGAAAAAAAAAATGGAATTTTTTTTACAATGCAAGCCTTTTTTCGACCAGTGAGGAGCTACCAGAAATATTAGAGATAGAGGCATAGTATCGGTGAGTGAAAGTTTGAGAAATGTCCAAATAATGTTTTGAAAATAAAATCAACACTCTAGGACCTACCATAACCGGGATATGGAAATTCAAACCTGGCCGTTTTCTCCAATATAATAATAACGCACATTCACGAAGAATCTCAATTCTTAAATGTTAATTCCCGAAAAAAATAGAAGAAATTTTCCGATCGCGATGAAATTTCATACACTTATTAAAGAAAATAAGACGATCAAGAATGTTTTTTCCAATTTTGAATATCTTTCTTCGTTTTTAAGATATTGCAAAAAATTTGGAATTTTTTTTACAATGCAAGCCTTTTTTCGACCAGTGAGGAGCTACCAGAAATATTAGAGATAGAGGCATAGTATCAATGAATGAAAGTTAAAGAAATGTCCAAATATTGTTTTGAAAAAAAAAATCAACCCTCTAAGACCTACCATAGCCGAGATATAAAATTTCAAATTCGGACGTTTTTGACTTGATTGAAACTTGTGATAAAATTCAGAAATTTCATCCCCCGACTTTAAACACCCTTTGCGCCCTTAAAAAATCGAAATTTGAAAAACAAAAAGTGCTATTCCCTTAGAAATCTTGTCAGCTTTGCGATGAATTTAAAAAAATTGAGATATTTCAAACAGTGTCAGAGGAGTTCGGCGTACCGATTGCGCACTTTTTTCATCCCGAAATTTTACCCCCTCCCAGTTATTCCAGAACGTAGCGGTTCCTATGGGATTTGCGCAGTCGACGATTTTTTATGTTTAGTCCCATCGTTGGGGCTATCTTTTGGCGTTTGAATATTTTCGATATCACTTTTCGTTCTCTCAAAAAAAAATAATTGCATTTTTTTTCAACCCTTAATATCTAAGGGAGGGGAGGGGATGGAACAACAAAAACTGGCTCAACGTAGCCCACCCCAAAGAATATTTTAAAAAAAATTTCATCAAAATTCATCCAACACGAACCGAGAAAAACTGAAATGAAAATCCACCTCCTTAATTTCCTTATGGATACAGCTTCCACTTATGTGGCGCTGATGAAAGCTAACAAGTTTGAAATCACGTGATCCGCTTCTAGTGGTGGTTGTGTCCAACTAAATAAAAGCACAAAGGTGTAGAGCATCTATCATTATTATATATATATATATATATATATAAATTAGTGAATTAGTGGTGGAAGTACGACAGTATTTGTTAGATCACTAACACTTAGAATAAAGATTGGGAAATCTGTCGATAAATGGGGCTTAATTGAGAAGACTCTGTTTGCTCACCGAGCTTTCGAAAATGTTTATTTTCTTTTTCAAGGCTAAAAACAGGATACAAAGTAGTTATAAAAAATATATATATAGTGTACAAATTATATAAAAAAAAGACTTACTATGCAAGTGAGGTTACATTGTTAAGTTAACAAAACATAAGTACGGATACATTTTCTTCATTAGATAAACAGTAAGGAACATCACATATTATAATCACTGAACCATTTAACGTAGAAAATATAGTAGGTGAAGATTCAGTGGCAGTCTATTTGATATTTCATATTTAGCTATTGCTAAGGAACAATGAGAAATAACAAAAAAACTTTAACGGAACTATTGCTTTTTCTTTCCTTGAAATTGATGGATAGAGGGAAACGAAAACATATTTTTTTTGGTTTGAATGTGTTGGATTTGGCGGGCTAACCATCGTGTATGACAATTGAAATGTCAAAGTATAGAACATAGTTATTCTATAAAGCAGAGAGTAGAGAATAACAAATTGATGGAATACCTTCAACCTAAAACAAGCTTGATTGAATAAGACAAACAAGAAGTGAATTCATTTTCGAAAGTACGATCTTCACATTCCAGAGAGGAATATACTCACAGGTTTTTGGTACCCCGATGGGGTCTACGATTTCACCAATAATTTCAGCCTTTGTCATGGATGATCTATTGGACGACTGTTTGCGTAAACTACCTTTCGAAGTTCCCTTCTTAAAGAGATATGTAGATGACATAATTTGTTCAATTCCGGCAGATGCTTATGATATTACCTTACAAATATTTAATTCTTATAATTCAAATCTGAAATTTACGATCGAAAGGGAACAGAACAACTCCTTACCCTTTCTTGACACCAGGACCATTCGCACTGATAACCAGACTTTCGTCTTAGATTGGTATCAGGAACCTACGAGCAGTGGTAGGTACCTTAACTATTGCTCGTATCATGACGAAAGAATCAAGATCAACCTGATTCTGGGTTTGAAGAACAGAATTATAAGGATAAGCCATCCATCTCTGTTGAGGAATAATATTGACAAATTATATCAAATATTACTTGACAATTCTTACCCCAGTAAACTGTTGCGTAAGCTGTTGTACAGTAGTCCCTCTCGTGATAATAGCCGTACTTCCTCTGTTAATCCTATGTCTCAACAACAGCAAGGACTTGTTGGCTATTTTTCGATCCCATATTTTTATGTGTAAAAGATATCAAATAATTTCATTTTCTCATTTGAAGTTTTAAAGAAATAATGAGCAAAAATATTAAATAATTTTATTTATCAATTTAAAGCAATATTGAGCAAAAAATATGAATGAATGAATATCTTATTTAGTCATAAAATGCTGAAAACAGATATTTTCGAAACAATAATAAAAATATCAAATTATCTTATTTTCCGATTTGAAGACGAAGCAATAATGAGCAAAATGTATTAAGAAATCTTGTTTTCCGACTTTCTGTTCTTGTTCATTTTCTGCACTTTTATGTGTGGATTGAAATAATATGTCTTATTTATTTATAAAATGCTTTCAGAAGGAGTTATGAGCAAAAAATATTAAATAGTCTTTTTTCCGATTTAGACTTTTAAAGCAATAATGAGCAAAATATAGTAAAAATCTTATTTTCCAATTTAATGTTTTTGTTCCTTTTCTGCACTTTTATATGTGGATTGGATATAATATACACTATTTAGTCATAAAATGCTGGAAACTGATATTTCAGAAGAAATTATCAGCAAATATATTAATCCATCTTATTTTCAGATTTTGTGTTTTAAAGCAATGAGCAAAAAAATATGAAATAATCTTATTTTCCAATTTGAAGATTTTTTTAATTTTCAGCACTTTTATGTGTTGATTGGACAAAATATAACTTGAATAGTCATAAAATACTGTAAAGAGACATTTTAGACGAAGTTATGAGTAATAAATAATAAGAAATCGGAAAATTTAAACTTTTTGTTCAATTTCTAAGTTTTTATTTGTGGATTGGACATATTTTATCTTATTTAGTCATAAAATGCTGAAAACAGATATTTTCGAAACAATAATAAAAATATCAAATTATCTTATTTTCCGATTTGAAGACGAAGCAATAATGAGCAAAATGTATTAAGAAATCTTATTTTCCGACTTTCTGTTCTTGTTCATTATCTGCAATTTTATGTGTGGATTGGAAATAATATGTCTTATTTATTTATAAAATGATTTCAGAAGGAATTACGAGCAAAAAATATTAAATAGTCTTTTTTCCGATTTAGACTTTTAAAGCAATAATGAGCAAAATATAGTAAAAATCTTATTTTCCAATTTAATGTTTTTGTTCCTTTTCTGCACTTTTATATGTGGATTGGATATAATATACACTATTTAGTCATAAAATGCTGGAAACTGATATTTCAGAAGAAATTATCAGCAAATATATTAATCCATCTAATTTTCAGATTTTGTGTTTTAAAGCAATGAGCAAAAAAATATGACATAATCTTATTTTCCAATTTGAAGATTTTTTTAATTTTCAGCACTTTTATGTGTTGATTGGACAAAATATATCTTGAATAGTCATAAAATACTGTAAAGAGACATTTTAGACGAAGTTATGAGTAATAAATAATAAGAAATCGGAAAATTTAAACTTTTTGTTCAATTTCTAAGTTTTTATTTGTGGATTGGACATATTTTATCTTATTTAGTCATAAAATGCTGAAAACAGATATTTTAGACGAAGCTATGAGCAAAAAATATTAAATAATCTTATTTTCCGATTTAAAGTTATTGTTCAATTTCTACACTTTTATGCGTGGATTGTACATATTATACATTATTTAGTCATAAAATGCTGAAAACAGATATTTTAGGCAAAGCTATGTGCAAAACATATTAAATAATTATAATTCTCGATTTAAAGTTTTAAAACAAAAATGGAAAATAATATTAAGTTATATTATTTCTTGATTTAAGATTTTTGTTCATTTTCCGCACTTTTATGTGTGGATTAGATATAAAATACCTTATTCAGTCATAAAATGTTGGAAAGAGAAATTGTATAAAGAATTATGAGCAAAAAATATAACATAAATTTATTTTCCGATTTAAAATCTTAGAGCGATAATGAGCAAAATATAGTAAATAATCTTATTTTCCGATTTGAAGTTATTGCTCATCTTCTTCACTTTTATGTGTGGATTGGACATAATATAACTTATTCAGTAATAAAATGCTGGAAAATGACATTTTCGATGGAATTATGAACAAACGATAGTAAATAATCTGATTTTCCAATCTAAAGTTTTAAAGAAATAATGATAAAATATATGAAATAATCTTATTTTCCGATTTAAAGCTTCTGTTCATTTTCTGCACTCTAATGTGTGGATTGGATATAAAATAACTTATTTCGCCAATGAATGCTGAAATCAATGATTTGAGAAGGAATTATGCAAAATATATTATATAATCTTATTTTTCGATTAAAGGATTTTGTTAAATTTATATACATAATATACCTTATTTAGTCATAAAATGCCGAATACAGACATTTTCGAAGAAATTATGGGTCAAAAAGATTGAAAAATACTATTTTCCGATTGAAAGATCTTTTCGATTTCTGCACTTTTAAGTGTGGATTGGACATAATATACTTTATTTACTATTAAAATGACGAAAAGAGGTATTTTATAAGGAAATAAGAGAAAAATATTAAACAATATTATTTTCCGCTTTAATTTTTAAAGCAATATTGAGCAAAATATATGAATTAATCTCATTTTACGATTTAAAAGTTTTGTTAATTTTCTGCAATTTTATGTGTGGATTGCACATAATAAAACTTATTTAGTCATAAAATGCTGGAAGCAGATATTTTCGAAGGAATTGTGAGCAGAAATATGTAATAATCTTAATATCCGATTTAAAGTCTTAAAGCAATAATGAGCAAAATATTTAATGAAATTTTATTTTCAGATTCAAAATATTTTATTCATTTTCTGCACTTATGTGGATTGGACATGAAATAACTGATTTAGTCATAAGATGTTGAAAACAGAATTTCTCTAAGGAATTAGGAGCAAAATATATTAAATAATCTTATTTTCCCATTTAAAGAATTTAGTAATTTTCTGCACTTTTATGTGTGAAAAAATATTAAATAATCCTATTTTCCGATTTAAAGATTTTGTTCATTTTCTGCACATTTATGTGTGGATTGGACATAATATAATTGATTTAGTCATAAGATGCTGGAAAAAGACATTTTCGAAGGAATTAAGAGCAAAAACATAGAACATTCTTATTTTCCAATTTATTGTTTCAAAGCAATCATAAACAAAAAATATTAAATAATCTTATTTTTCGATTTATAGTTTTAAAGCAATAATTAGCAAAAAATATTAAATAACTGTATTTTGCAATTGAAAGATTTTGTGCATTTTCTGCACTTTTATGTGTGGATTGGACATAATATATAGTATTAAGTCGTAAGACACTGGAATTATGAGCAAAAAATATCAAATAATCTTATTTTTCGATTCCAATATTTTCTTAATCTTCTGCACTTTTATGAGTGGATTGGACATAATATACATTATTAATTCGTAAAACAATGGAATAAAACATATTAGAAGGAATTATGAGTAAAAAATTTTAAACAATATTATTTTCCGATTCAGAGTTTTAAAACAATAAAGAGCAAAAATATTAAATAATCTTAATTTCCGAATTAATGATTTTGTTCATTTTCAGCACATTTATGTGTGGATTGGACATAATATAATTGATTTAGTCATAAGATGCTGGAAAAAGACATTTTCGAAGGAATTAAGAGCAAAAACATAGAACAATCTTATTTCCAATTTATTGTTTCAAAGCAATCATAAACAAAAAATATTAAATAATCTTATTTTTCGATTTATTGTTTTAAAGCAATAATTAGCAAAAAATATTAAATAACCGTATTTTGCAATTGAAAGATTTTGTGCATTTTCTGCACTTTTATGTGTGGATTGGACATAATATATATTATTAAGTCGTAAAACACTGGAATTATGAGCAAAAAATATCAAATAATCTTATTTTCCCATTCCAATATTTTCTTAATTTTCTGCACTTTTATGAGTGGATTGGACATAATATACATTATTAATTCGTAAAACAATGGAATAAAACATATTAGAAGGAATTATGAGTAAAAAATTTTAAACAATATTATTTTCCGATTCAGTGTTTTAAAACATTAAAGAGCAAAAATATTAAATAATCTTATTTTCCGAATTAAGGATTTTGTTCATTTTCTGCACTTTTATGTGTGGATTGGACATAATATAACTTATTTCGACATAAAATTCTGAAAACAGACATTTTCGAAGTAGTTATAAGCAAAACATATTAAATAATCTTATTTTCCGATTTAAAGTTTTAAAGTAGCAATAAGCAAAACATATTAAGTGATCTTATTTTCCTATTTAAAGTTTTAGAGCTATAATGATAAGAACTACTAAAAAATCTTATTTTCCGATTTAAACTTTTATTCATTCTCTGTACTCTTAGGTGTAGATTGGACAAATAATAAGTTATTTAGTCATAAAATGCCGATAACAATGATTTTAGAAGGAATTATGTGCAAAATATATTAAATATTCTTATTTTTCGATTTAAGGTTTTTGTTCATTTTCTGCACTTAAAAGTGCATACATTCGTAAATATGTGTATTGGACAAAATATACCGTATTTCGTCATAAATTGCCGAAAACAAACATTTTCGAACTAATTATAAGTGAAAAATATTGAGTAATATTATTTTCCGTTCTAATGATTTTGTTCATTTTCTGCAATTTTGAGTGTGGAAGAAATTATGAGCAAAAAATATTAAACAATCTTATTTCCCGATTTAGTGTTTTAAAGCAATAATGAGCAATAAATATTAAATAATCTTATTTTCCGATTTAAAGATTTTGTTCACTATCAGCACTGTTATATGTTGATTGGACGTAATATATCTTATATAGTAATAAAATGCTGAAAAGAGACATTCTAGACGAAGTTATGAGTAATAAATATTAATCAATCTTATTTTCCGATTAAAATTTTTCTTTCAATTTCTATACATTTATCTGTCGATTGGACATATTGTATCTTATTTAGTCATAAAATGCTGAAAACATAAATTTTATAAAGAATAATGAGAAAAAATATAACATAATCTTATTTTCCTGTTTAAAATCTCAAAGCGATAATGAACAAAATATAGTAAAAAAATCTTATTTTCCGAATTAAAGTTTTTGCTCATTTTCTCCACTTTTACGAATGGATTGGACATAAAATAGATTATTTAGTCTTAAAATGCTGAAATCAATGATTTTAGAAGGAATTATTCAAAATATATTAAGGATTTTGTTAATCTTCTGCACTTTTATGTGTGTATAGGATATAAAATAACTTATTTAGTTTTAAAATGCTGGAAACTGATATTTCAAAGGAATTATGAGCAAAAGATATCAAATAATTTCATTTTCTCATTTGAAGTTTTAAAGAAATAATAAGCAAAAATATTAGATAATTTTATTTATCAATTTAACAATTTAAAGCAATAGTGAGCAAAAAATATGAAACAATCTTATTTTCCTAATTAAAGCTTTTGTTCATTTTCTGCACTTTTATGTTTGGATTGAATATAATATACATTATTTATCTATCTTTCCGATTAAGTTTTTTTAAGCAATAATGAGGGAAAAATATTAAGTATTCTTATATTCCGATATAAACATTTTGTTTATTTTCTGCACTCTTATGTGTGGATTAGACATAGTATTACTTATTTAGTCATAAAATGCTGAAAACAGGCATCTTAGATGAAATTATGAACAAAAAATATTAAATAATATTATTATCCGACTTAAAGATTTAAAGCAACAATGAGCAAAAGATATTAAATCTTATTTTCTGATTAAAGGATTAGGTTCATTTTCTGCACTTTTATTTATGGATTGGAAAAAAATATACCTTATTTAGTCTTAATATGCTGGAAACATTTTCGAAGGAATTATGAGCAAAAAATATTAAATAATTTTATTTTTCAATTTTAAGATTTTTTTCATATTCTGCACATTTATGTGTTGATTGGTCATAATAGAGCTTATTTAGTCATAAAATTCTGAAAACAGAAATTTTCGAAACAATAATAAAAATATCAAATAATCTTATTTTCCGATTTGAAGACTTGAAGCAATAATGAGCAAAATGTATTAAGAAATCTTATTTTCCGACTTTCTGTTCTTGTTCATTTTCTGCTATTTTATGTGTGGATTGGAAATAATATGTCTTATTTATTTATAAAATGATTTCAGAAGGAATTATGAGCAAATATATTAATCCATCTTATTTTCCGATTTTGTGTTTTAAAGCAATGAGCAAAAAAATATGAAATAGTCTTATTTTCCAATTTCAAGATTTTTTTAATTTTCAGCAATTATATGTGTTGATTGGACAAAATATATCTTATATAGTCATAAAATACTGTAAAGAGACATTTTAGACGAAGTTATGAGTAATAAATAATAATAAATCGGAAAATTTAAACTTTTTGTTCAATTTCTAAGTTTTTATTTGTGGATTTGACATATTTTATCTTATTTAGTCATAAAATGCTGAAAACAGATATTTTAGATGAAGCTATGAGCAAAAAATATTAAATAATCTTATTTTCCGATTTAGAGTTATTGTTCAATTTCTGCACTTTTATGCGTGGATTGTACATATTATACATTATTTAGTCATAAAATGCTGAAAACAGATATTTTAGACAAAGCTATGTGCAAAACATATTAAATAATTATAATTCTCGATTTAAAGTTTTAAAACAAAAATGGAAAATAATATTAAGATATATTAATTCTTGATTTAAGATTTTTGTTCATTTTCCGCACTTTTATGTGTGGATTAGATATAAAATACCTTATTCAGTCATAAAATGTTGGAAAGAGAAATTTTATAAAGAATTATGAGCAAAAAAATATAATATAAATTTATTTTCCGATTTAAAATCTTAGAGCGATAATGAGCAAAATATAGTAAATAATCTTATTTTCCGATTTAAAGTTTTAAAGCATGCTTTTGTTCATATTCTACACTATTATGATTGGATTGGACATCATATATCTTATTCATATATAAAATACTGGAAACATACATTTCAGAAGGAATTATGAGCAAAAAAATATTAAATAATCTTATTTTCCGATTTCTAATTTTAAACCAATAATGAAAAAAAGTATGAAATTATCTTAATTTCCGATTTAAAGATTTTGTTCATTTTCTGCACTTTTATGTGTGGATTGGAAAGAGTATAACTTATTTAGTCACAAATTTTGTAAGCAGACATTTTCGAAGGAATTATTTGCAAAAAATATAAATAAGCTTATTTTCCGAATATTTTTTTTGTTTATTCTCTGCACTCTTATGTGTGAATTGGACATATAATAACTTATTTTGTCATAAAATAATGAAAACAAATATTTTCGAAGTAATTATTAGCAAAAAAATATCAAATAATTTTATTTTCTGATTTGTCAAGTTTTCAAGAAATAATAAGCAAAAATATTAAATAATTTTAGTTTCTAATTTCAAGTTTCTCTTCATTTTCTGCACATTTATGTGTGGTTTGGTCATAAAATAATTTATTTAGTCATAAAATGCTGGAAACAGAAATTTTTGAAAGAATTATGAGCACAATTATCAAAAAATCATATTTTCCGATTTAAAGATTTTGTTCATTTTCTGCACTTTCATGTGTGGATTGGGCATATTATACATAATTAATTCATAAAACGCTGCAAACAGAAATATCAGGAGGAATAAAGAGCATAAAATATTAAACAATCTTATTTTCGGATTTAGTGTTTTAAAGCAATATTGAGTAGAAAATATTAAACAATCTTATATTCCGATTTAAAGACTTTGTTCATTTTCTTCACTTTTATGTGTGAATTAGACAAACTATTACTTATTTAGTCATAAAATGTTGAAAACAGACATTTTAGAAAGAATTATGAGCAAAAACATCAAATAATCTTATTTTCCAATTTAAAGTCTTAAAGCAATCATGAGTAAAATGTATTAAGTATTCTTATTTTTCGACTTAATGCTTTTGTTCATTTTCTGAACTTTTAAGTGTGGATTGGACCTAATATTCCTTATTTATATATGAAATGCTGGAAACAGACAATTCAGAAGGAATTATGAGTAAGAAATCTTAAACAATCTAATTGTCCGATTTAGTGTTTTAAAGCAATAATGAGGAAAAAATATTGAGTAATCTTATATTCCGATTTAAACATTTTGTTCATTTTCTGAACTTTTATTTGTGGATTGGACATTAAATATATTATATAGTCATAAAATACTGAAAACTGAAATTTTACAAGGAATTTTGAAGAAAATATATTTTATAATTCTATTTTCCGAATATAGTCTTGTAGCAATCATGAGCAAAATGTATTAAGAAATCTTATTTTCCAACTTCATGCTTTTTTTAATTTTCTGCACTTGTATGTGTGGATTCGACATAATATATCTTATTTATTAATAAAATACTGGAAACATACATTTCAGAAGGAATTATGAGCAATATAAAAGTTTTTGTTTATTCTCTGCACTCTTTTTTTTGGATTAGACTTGATATTGTATATATAAGTTATTTAGTCATAAAATGCTGAAAACAGACATTTTAGAAGAAATTATGATCAAATAATATTAAATAATATTATTTTCCGGCTTAAAGTTTTAAAGCAACAATGAGCAAAGGATATTAAATAATATTATTTTCTGATTGGGGCTCTTATTCATTCTCTGCACTGCATTGGACTTAGTATAAATTATTTTGTCATAAAATTATGAAAACAGAAATTTTCGAAAGAATTATGACAAAAATATGAAATAATCTTATTTTCTGATTTAACGTCTTAAAGCAATTATGAGCAAAATGTATTATCCGACTTAATGCTTTTGTTCATTTTCTGAACTTTAATGTGTGGATATGATATACATTATTTAGTCATAAAATGTTGAAAACAGATATTTCTGAAGGAAATATTACCAAAAAATTTTAACTTATTTTCCGATTTAGATTTTTAAGGCAATAATGAACAAAAAATATGAAATAATCTTATCTTACTTAATGATTTTGTTCATTTTCTGCACTTCTATGTGTCGATTGGACATAATATAACTTATTTATTTATAAAATACTAGAAACATACATTTCAGAAGGAATTATGAGCAAAAAATATTAAATAATCTTATTTTACGATTTAGATATTTTGTTCATTTTCTGCACTTTTTGTGTGAATTGGACATATAACAACTTATTACGTCATAAAATGCTGAAAACATATTTTCGAAGTAATTATTAGCAAAAAAATATCAAATAATTTTATTTTCTGATTTGAAGTTTTCATGAAATAATAAGCAAAAATATTAAATAATTTTAGTTTCAAATTTCAAGTTTCTCTTAATTTTCTGCACATTTATGTGTGGATTGGTCATAAAATAATTTATTTAGTTATAAAATGCTGGAAACAGAAATTTTCGAAAGAATTATGAGCACAATTATCAAATAATCTTATTTTCCGATTTAAAGATTTTGTTCATTTTCTGCACTTTCATGTGTGGATTGGGCATAATATACATAATTAATTCATAAAACGCTACAAACAGACATATCAGGAGGAATAAATAGCATATACTATTAAACAATCTTATTTTCCGATTTAGTGTTTTAAAGCAATATTGAGCAGAAAATATTAAATAATCTTATATTCCGATTTAAAGACTTTGTTCATTTTCTTCACTTTTATGTGTGAATTAGACATAATATTACTTATTTAGTCATAAAATGTTGAAAACTGCATTTTAGAAAGAATTATGAGCAAAAACATCAAATAATCTTATTTTCCGATTTAAAGTCTTAAAGCAATCATCAAATGTATTAAGAATTCTTATTTTTCGACTTGATGCTTTTGTTCATTTTCTGAACTTTTAAGTGTGGATTGGACTTAATATTTCTTATTTATATATGAAATGCTGGAAACAGACAATTCAGAAGGAATTATGAGTAAGAAATCTTAAACAATCTAATTGTCCGATTTAGTGTTTTAAAGCAATAATGAGGGAAAAATATTGAGTAATCTTATATTCCGATTTAAACATTTTGTTCATTTTCTGCACTTTTATGAGTGGATTGGACATTAAATATATTATATAGTCATAAAATACTGAAAACTGAAATTTTACAAGGAATTTTGAAGAAAATATATTTTATAATTTTATTTTCCGAATATAGTCATGAGCAAAATGTATTAAGAAATCTTATTTTCCAACTTAATGCTTTTGTTAATTTTCTGCACTTGTATGTGTGGATTCGATATAATATATCTTATTTATTAATAAAATACTGGAAACATACATTTCAGAAGGAATTATGAGCAATATAAAAGTTTTTGTTTATTCTCTGCACTATTTTTTTTGGATTAGACATAATTATATATATAAGATATTTAGTCATAAAATGCTGAAAACAGACATTCTAGAAGAAATTATGATCAAAATATATTAAATAATATTATTTTCCGGCTTAAAGTTTTAAAGCAACAATGAGCAAAGGATATTAAATAATATTATTTTCTGATTGAGGCTCTTATTCATTCTCTGCACTGAATTGGACTTAGTATAAATTATTTTGTTATAAAATTATAAAAACAGAAATTTTCGAAAGAATTATGACAAAAATATGAAATAATCTTATTTTCCGATTTAACGTCTTAAAGCAATCATGAGCAAAATGTATTATCCGACTTAATGCTTTTGTTCATTTTCTGTACTTTAATGTGTGGATATGATATACATTATTTAGTCATAAAACGTTGAAAACAGATATTTCTGAAGGAATTATTAGCAAAAAATATTAACTTATTTTCCGATTTAGATTTTTAAGGCAATAATGAACAAAAAATATGAAATAATCTTATTTTTCGATTTAAATTCTTATAGCAATCATGAGCAAAATGTATCAAGAAATTTTATTTTCCAACTTAATGATTTTGTTCATTTTCTGCACTTCTATGTGTCGATTGGACATAATATAACTTATTTATTTATAAAATACTAGAAACATACATTTCAGAAGGAATTATGAGCAAAAAATATTAAATAATCTTATTTTCGGTTTTAGATATTTTGTTTTATTTTCTGCACTTTTTGTGTGAATTGGACATATAACAACTTATTACGACATAAAATTCTGAAAACAGACATTTTCGAAGTAATTATTAGCAGAAAATATCAACTAATTTTATTTTCTGATTTGAAGTTTTGAAGAAATAATAAGCAAAAATATTAAATAATTTTATTTACCAATTTCAAGTTTTTCTTCATTTTCTGTACATCTATGTGTGGATTGGTCATAAAATAATTTATTTAGTCATATAATGCTGAAAACAGAAATTTTCGAAAGAATTATGAGCAAAAATATCAAATAATCTTATTTTCCGATTTAAATATTTTGTTCATTTTCTGCACATTCATGTGTGGATTGGACATAATATACATAATTAAGTCACAAAACGCTGGAAACAGACATATCAGAAGGAATAAGGAACAAAAAATATTAAACAATCTTATTTTCCTGTATAGTGTTCTAAAGCAATATTGACCAAACAATATTAAATAATCTTAATTTCCGATTTAAAGATTTTGTTCATTTTCTGCACTTTTATGTGTTGATTGGTCATAAAATACATTATTAAGTTATAAAACGCTGGAAACAGACATTTTAGAAGGAATTATGAGAAAAAAATCTTAAACAATCTAATTGTCCGATTTAGTGTTTTAAAGCAGTAATGAGGAAAAAATATTGAGTAATCTTATATTCCGATTTAAACATTTTGTTCATTTTCTGCACTTTTATTGTGGATTGGACATTAAATATATTATATAGTCACAAAATATTGAAAACAGAAATTTTATAAGGAATTTTGAACAAAAAATATTCAATAATCTTATTTTCCGATTAAAGTCTTGTAGCAATCATGTGCAAAATGTATTAGGAAATATTGTTTTCCAACTTAAAGCTTTTGTTAATTTTCTGCACTTCTATGTGTGAATTGGACATAATATGTCTTATTTATTAATAAAATACTGGAAACATACATTTCAGAAGGAATTATGAGCAATATAAAAGGTTTTGTATATTCTCTGCCCTCTTTTTTGCGAATTAGACATAAGCTGACTTATTAAGTAATAAAATGCTGAAAACAGACATTTTAGAAGAAATTATGAGCAAAAAATATTAAATAATATTATTTTCTGGCTTAAAGTTTTAAAGCAAAAATGAGCAAAGGATATTAAATAATCTTATTTTCTGATTGAGGCTTTTGTTCATTTTCTGCACTTTAAAGTGTGAGTTGGACTTAATGTAACATATTTTGTCATTAAATTCTGAAAACAAAAATTCTCGATATCGAAAAATATCAAATAATCTTATTTTCCGATTTAAAGTCTTAAAGCAATCATGAGCAAAATGTATTTTCCGACTTAATGCTTTTGTTCATTTTCTGCACTTTTATGTGTGGTTTGGACATAATATATCTTATTTATTTATAAAATACAGGAAACAGACATTTCAGAAGGAATTATGAGTAAAAATTCTTAAAAAATCAAATTTTCCGATTTAGTGTTTTAAAGCATTTAAGAGGAAAAAATATTGCGTAATCTTATATTCCGATTTAATTTTTTTTTTCATTTTGTAATATGTGGATTGGACATTAAATATATTATATAGTCATAAAATACTGAAAACAGAAATTTTATAAGGAATTTTGAGCATAAAAATATTAAATAATCTTATTCTCCGATTTAAAGTCTTAAAGCAATACTGAACAAAATATAGTAAAATCCTATTTCCCGATATAAAGTTTTTGTTCCATTTCTGCACTCTTATGTGTGGATTGGATATACATTATTTAGTCATAAAATGCTGAAAACAGATATTTCTGAAGGAATTATGAGCAAAAAATATAAAATAATCTTATTTTCAGATTTAGAGTTTTAAAGCAATATTGAGCAAAAAATATCAAATAATCTTATTTTCCGATTAAAATATTTCGTTCATTTTCTACACTTTTATGTGTGGATTGGACATAATATATGTTAATTATTTAGAAAATACTGGAAACATAATTTTCGGAAGGAATTATGAGCAAAAAAATATTAAATAATCTTATTTTCCAATATAGAATTTTAAAGCAATAATGAACAAAAAATATGAAATAATCTTATTTTCCGATTTAAAGTCTTAATGCAATCATGAGCAAAATGTATTGAGAAGTCTTATTTTCCGACTTTAGGCTTTTGTTCATTTTCTGCACTTTTATGTGTGGTTTGGATATAATATATCTTATTTATTTATAAAATACTGGAAACATACATTTCAGAAGGAATTATGAGCAAAAACAATATTAAATAATCTTATTCTCCGATTTAGAGTTTTAAAGCAATAATGAACAAACAATATGAGATAATGTTCGAATCCGATTCAAGGATTTTGTTTATTTTCTGCACTTTTATGTGTGGATTGGACAGAATATAACTTATTTAGTTATAAAATGCTGGAAACAGACATTTCAGAAGGAATGATGAGCAAAAATATTTAATAATCTAATTTTCCGATTTAGAGTTTTAAAGCAATAATGAGCAAAAAATATTAAATAATCTTATTTACCGAATAGAAGTTTTTGTTCATTTTCTGCATTCTTATGTGTGAATTGGACATAAAATAGTATTAAATATTCCTATTTTCCGATATAAAGTCTTAAAGCAATAATCAGCAAAATAAAGTAAACAATCTAATTTCCGATTTAATGTTTTTGTACATTCTCTGCATTTTTACGTGTGGATTGTACATTATATATATTATTTAGATATAAAAGGATGGAAACAGACATTTCAGAAGGAATTATGAATAAAAAATATGAAATAAACATTTTTTCCGATTTAGAGATTTAAAGCAATCATGAGCAAAATGTATTAAGAAATCTTATTTTCCGACTTAATGCTTTTGTTCATTTTCTGCCCAATTATGTGTGGATGATACATAATATCTCTTATTTATATATAAAATACTCGAAAAATACATTTCAGTAGGAATTATGAGCAAAAAATATTAAATAATCTTATTTTCTGATTTAGAGATTTAAAGCATTAATGAACAAAAAATATGAAAAAATCTTATTTTCCGATTTAAACATTTTATTCAATTATGCACTTCTATGTGTGGATTGGACATAATATAAATTATTTAGTCATTAAATGTTGGGAACAGACATATTTGAAGGATAAGGAGCAAAAAATATTAAATAATCTTATTTTCCGAATTAAGGATTTTGTTCATTTTCTGCACTTTTATGTGTGGATTGGACATAATATAACTTAATTAGGCATAAGATGTTGGAAACAGACATTTTAGAAGAAATCATGAGCAAAAGTATAAAATCTTATTTTCCGATATAAAGTCTTAAAGCAATAATGAGCAAAATATAGTAAAATATTTTATATTCCGATTTAGAGTTTTTGTTTATTTTCTGCACCTTTATGTGTGGATTGGACATAATATGTATTAATAAGTCGTAAAATACTGGAATAAAACATATTAGAAGGAATTATGAGCAAAATATTAAACAAGTTTTTATTTCGATCTAGTGTTTTAAAGCAATAATGAGCAAAAAATATGAAATAATATTATTTTCCGATTCCAATATTTTCTTAATTTTCTGCACTTTTATGAGTGGATTGGACATAATATACATTATTAATTCGTAAAACAATGGAATAAAACATATTAGAAGGAATTATGAGTAAACAATTTTAAACAATATTATTTTCCAATTCAGTGTTTTAAAACATTAAAGAGCAAATATATTAAATAATCTTATTTTCCGAATTAAGGATTTTGTTCATTTTCTGCACTTTTATGTGTGGATTGGACATAATATAACTTATTTCGACATAAAATTATGAAAACAGACATTTTCGAAGTAGTTATAAGCAAAACTTATTAAATAATCTTATTTTCCGATTTAAAGTTTTAAAGTAGCAATAAGCAAAAAATATTAAGTAATCTTATTTTTATATTTAAAGTTATAGAGCAATAATGATAAGAACTACTAAAAAATCTTATTTTCCGATTTAAACTTTTGTTCATTCTCTGTATTCTTATGTGTAGATTGGACAAATAATAACTTATTTAGTCATAAAATGCCGATAACAATGATTTTAGAAGGAATTATGTGCAAAATATATTAAATATTCTTATTTTTCGATTTAAGGGTTTTGTTCATTTTCTGCACTTAAAAGTGCATACATTCGTAAATATGTGTATTGGACAAAATATACCGCATTTCGTCATAAATTGCCGAAAACAAACATTTTCGAAGTAATTATGAGTGAAGAATATGGAGTAATATTATTTTCCGTTCTAATGATTTTGTTCATTTTCTGCAATTTTGAGTGTGAAAGAAATTATGAACAAAAAGTATTAAACAATCTTATTTCTCGATTTAGTGTTTTAAAGAAATAATGAGCAATAAATATTAAATAATCTTATTTTCCGATTTAAAGATTTTGTTCATTATCAGCACTGTTATATGTAGATTGGAAGTAATATATCTTATATAGTAATAAAATGCTGAAAAGAGATATTCTAGACGAAGTTATGAGTAATAAATATTAATCAATCTTATTTTCCGATTTAAATTTTACTTTCAATTTCTACACATTTATCAGTGGATTGGACATATTATATCTTATTTAGTCATAAAATGCTGAAAACATAAATTTTATAAAGAATAATGAGAAAAAAATATAACATAATCTTATTTTCCTGTTTAAAATCTCAAAGCGATAATGAGCAAAATATAGTAAAAAATCTTATTTTCCGAATTAAAGTTTTTGCTCATTTTCTCCACTTTTACGAATGGATTGGACATAAAATAGATTATTTAGTCTTAAAATGCTGAAATCAATGATTTTAGAAGGAATTATGCAAAATATATTAAGGATTTTGTTAATCTTCTGCACTTTTATGTGTGTATAGGACATAAAATAACTTATTTTGTTTTAAAATGCTGGAAACTGACATTTCGAAGGAATTATGAGCAAAAGATATCAAATAATTTCATTTTCTCATTTGAAGTTTTAAAGGAATAAGGAGCAAAAATATTAAATAATTTTACTTATCAATTTAGCAATTTAATGCAATATTGAGCAAAAAATATGAAACAATCTTATTTTCCTTATTAAAGCTTTTGTTCATTTTCTGCACTTTTATGTTTTGATTGAATATAATATACATTATTTATCTATCTTTCCGATCAAGTTTTTAAAGCAATAATGAGGGAAAAATATTAAGTAATCTTATATTCCGATATAAACATTTTGTTTATTTTCTGTACACTTATGTCTGGATTAGAAATAGTATTAAGTCATAAAATGCTGAAAACAGACATCTTAGAAAAAATTATGAGCAAAAAATATTAAATAATATTATTTTCCGACTTAAAGATTTAAAGCAACAATGAGCAAAAGATATTAAATAATCTTATTTTCTGATTAAAGGATTAGGTTCATTTTCTGTACTTTTATTTATGGATTGGAAAAAAATATACCTTATTTAGTCTTAATATGCTGGAAACATTTTCGAAGGAATTATGAGCAAAAAATATTAAATAATTTTATTTTTCAATTTTAAGATTTTTTTCATATTCTGCACATTTATGTGTTGATTGGTCATAATAGAGCTTATTTAGTCATAAAATTCTGAAAACAGAAATTTTCGAAACAATTATGAGTAAAAAAATCAATTGATCTTATTTTACGATTTGAAGACTTGAAGCAATAATGAGCAAAATGTATTAAGAAATCTTATTTTCTGACTTTCTGTTCATTTTCTGCAATTTTATGTGTGGATGTGACATAATATATCTTATTTATTTATAAAATGATGGAAACATTCATTTCAGAAGGAATTATGAGCAAAAAATATTAAATAGTCTTCTTTCCGATTTAGACTTTTAAAGCAATAATGAGCAAAATATAGCAAAAATCTTATTTTCCAATTTAATGTTTTTGTTCCTTTTCTGTACTTTTATATGTGCATTGGATATAATATACACTATTTAGTCATAAAATGCTGGAAACAGATATTTCAGAAGAAATTATGAGCAATTTAAAGATTTTTTTAATTTTCAGCACTTTTATGTGTTGATTGGACAAAATATAGCTTATATAGTCATAAAATACTGTAAAGAGACATTTTAGACGAAGTTATGAGTAATAAATTAGAATTAATCTTATTTTCCGATTTAAACTTTTTGTTCAATTTCTAAGTTTTTATTTGTGAATTGGACATATTTTATCTTATTTAGTCATAAAATGCTGAAAACATATATTTTAGACGAAGCTATGAGCAAAAAATATTAAATAATCTTATTTTCCGATTTAAAGTTATTGTTCAATTTCTGCACTTTTATGCGTGGATTGTACATATTATACATTATTTAGTCATAAAATGCTGAAAACAGATATTTTAGACAAAGCTATGTGCAAAACATATTTTATAAGGAAATATGAGAAAAATATTAAACAATTTTAAAGCAATATTGAGCAAAATATATGAAATAATATTAGTTTCCGATTCAAAGATTTTGTTCATTTTCTGCAATTTTATGTGTTGATTGCACATAATAAAACTTATTTAGTCATAAAATGCTGGAAGCATATATTTTCGAAGGAATTGTGAGCAGAAATATGTAATAATCTTAATTTCCGATTTAAAGACTTAAAGCAATAATGAGCAAAATATTTAAAGAAATTTTAATTTCAGATTCAAATATTTTTTTAATTTTCTGCACTCATGTGGACTGGACATGAAATAACTGATTTAGTCATAAGATGTTGAAAACAGAATTTCTCTAAGGAATTAGGAGCAAACTATATTAAATAATCTTATTTTCCGATTTAAAGAATTTGTTCATTTTCTGCACATTTATGTGTGGAAAAATATTAAATAATCCTATTTTCCGATTTAAAGATTTTGTTCATTTTCTGCACTTCTATGTGTGGATTGAACATAATATAACTGATTTTGTCATAAGATACTGGAAAAAGACATTTTCGAAGGAATTAAGAGCAAAAACATACAACAATCTTATTTTCCAATTTATTATTTCAAAGCAATCATAAACAAAAAATATTAAATAATCTTATTTTTCGATTTATTGTTTTAAAGCAATAATTAGCAAAAAATATTAAATAACCGTATTTTACAATTGAAAGATTTTGTTCATTATCTGCACATTTATGTGTGGATTGGACAAAAAAATACATTATTAAGTCATAAAACGCTGGAAACAGTCCTATCAGAAGGAACTATGAGCAAAACTATGGAACAAATTATTTTCCGATTTTGTGTTTTAAAGGAATAATGAGCAAAAAATATTAAATAATATTATATTCCTATTTGAAGATTTTGTTAATTTTCTGCACTTTTGTGTGTGGATTGGACTTATTATAATTTATTTCGACATAAAACGCTGAAAACAAACATTATCGTAGGAATAATGAACAAAAAATATTAAATTATCTAATTTTTTGATTTAAAGTTTTAAAGCAATATTGAGAAACAAATTATAAGTAATCTTATTTCTTGATTTAAAATTTTTCTTCATTTTCTGCTCTTTTATGTGTGGATTGGTTATAAAATATCTTCAGTCATAAAATGCTGAAAACAGAAATTTTCGAAAGAATAATGAACAAAAATATCAAATAATATTAATTTCCGATTTAGAGACTTAAAGCAATATTGAGCAAAAAATGTAAAATAATCTTAATTTCCGATTTAAAGATTTTGTTCATTATCTGCACTTTTATGTGTGGATTGGACCTAAAATAACTTATTTCGATATAAAGTGCTGGAAACAGATTATTTCGAAGGAGTTATGAGCAAAACATATCAAATATTTTTATTTTCCGATTTAAAGTTTTGAAGCAGTAAAGAGCAAAAAAATATTAAATAGTCTTATATTCTGATTTAAAGATTTTGTTGATCTAATAATCTTAATTTCCAATTTGAAGATTTTTTTTAATTTTCAGCACTTTTATGTGTTGATTGGACAAAATATATCTTATATAGTCATAAAATACTGTAAAGAGACATTTTAGACGTAGTTACGAGTAATAAATAATAATAAATCGGAAAATTTAATCTTTTCGTTCAATTTCTAAGTTTTTATTTGTGGATTGGACATATTTTATCTTATTTAGACACAAAATGCTGAAAACAGATATTTTAGACGAAGCTATGAGCAAAAAATATTATATAATCTTATTTTCCGATTTAAAGTTATTGTTCAATTTCTGCACTTTTATGCGTGGATTGTACATATTATACATTATTTAGTCATAAAATACTGAAAACAGATATTTTAGGCAAAGCTATGTGCAAAACATATTAAATAATTATAATTCTGGATTTAAAGTTTTAAAACAAAAATGGAAAATAATATTAAGTTATATTATTTCTTGATTTAAGATTTTTGTTCATTTTCCGCACTTTTATGTGTGGATTAGATATAAAATACCTTATTCAGTCATAAAATGTTGGAAAGAGAAATTTTATAAAGAATTATGAGCAAAAAAATAACATAAATTTATTTTCCGATTTAAAATCTTAGAGCGATAATGTGCAAAATATAGTAAATAATCTTATTTTCCGATTTAAAGTTTTTGCTCATCTTCTGCACTTTTATGTGTGGATTGGACATAATATAACTTATTCAGTAATAAAATGCTGGAAAATGACATTTTCGATGGAATAATGAACAAACGATAGTAAATAATCTGAGTGAGAGTGAGTGTGGATTGGACATAATATAATTTATTTACTAATAAAATGACGAGAACAGGTATTTTATAAGGAAATATGAGAAAAATATTAAACAATATTATTTTCTGCTTTAATGTTTTAAAGCAATATTGAGCAAAATATATGAAATAACCTTATTTTCCGATTTAAGGATTTTGTTCATTTTCTGCAATTTTATGTGTGGATTGCACATAATAAAACTTATTTAGTCATAAAATGCTGGAAGCAGATATTTTCGAAGGAATTGTGAGCAGAAATATGTAATAATCTTAATTTCCGATGTAAAGTCTTAAAGCAATAATGAGCAAAATATTTAAAGAAATTTTATTTTCAGATTCAAAATATTTTTTCATTTTCTGCATTCATGTGGATTGGACATGAAATAACTGATTTAGTCATAAGATGTTGAAAACAGAATTACTCTAAGGAATTAGGAGCAAAATATATTAAATAATCTTATTTTCCTATTTAAAGAATTTAGTAATTTTCTGCAATTTTATGTGTGAAAAAATATTAAATAATCCTATTTTCCGATTTAAAGATTTTGTTCATTTTCTGCACTTCTATGTGTGGATTGAACATAATATAACTGATTTAGTCATAAGATGCTGGAAAAAGACATTTTCGAAGGAATTAAGAGCAAAAACATAGAACAATCTTATTTTCCAATTTATTGTTTCAAAGCAGTCATAAACAAAAAATATTAAATAATCTTATTTTTCGATTTATTGTTTTAAAGCAATAATTAGCAAAAACTATTAAATAACCTTATTTTACAATTGAGAGATTTTGTTCATTATCTGCACATTTATATGTGGATTGGACATAAAATACATTATTAAGTCATAAAACGCTGGAAACAGTAATATCAGAAGGAACTATGAGCAAAACTATATAAATAAATATAATACATTTTATTGTCCGATTTTGTGTTTTAAAGGAATAATGAGAAAAAAATATTAAATAATCTTATATTCCTATTTGAAGATTTTTTGCATTTTCTGCACTTTTATGTGTGGATTGGACATAATATACATTATTAATTTGTTAAACAATGGAATAAAACATATTAGAAGGAATTATGAGTAAAAAATTTTAAACAATATTATTTTCCGATTCAGTGTTTCAAAACAATATAGAGCAAAAATATTAAATAATCTTATTTTCCGAATTAAAGATTTTGTTCATTTTCTGTACTTTTATGTGTGGATTGGACATAATATAACTTATTTCGACATAAAATTCGGAAAACAGACATTTTCGAAGTAGTTATAAGCAAAACATATTAAATAATCTTATTTTCCGATTTAAAGTTTTAAAGTAGCTATAAGCAAAACATATTAAGTGATCTTATTTTTCGATTTAAGGTTTTTGTTCATTTTCTGCACTTAAAAGTGCATACATTCGTAAATATGTGTATTGGACAAAATATACCGTATTTCGTCATAAATTGCCGAAAACAAACATTTTCAAAGTAATTATGAGTGAAAAATATTGAGTAATATTATTTTCCGTTCTAATGATTTTGTTCATTTTCTGCAATTTTGAGTGTAGAATGGACATAGTTTACTTTATTTAGTCATAAAATTCCGAAAACAGAGATTTTAGAAGGAATAATAAACAAGAAAACATTAAATAATCTTATTTTCCGATTTAAAATTTTTGTTCATTTTCTGTACTTTTATGTGTGGATTAGTAATAAAATTCTGGAAACCGACATTTCAGAATAAATTATGAACAAAAAATATTAAACCATCTTATTTCCCGATTTAGTGTTTTAAAGCAATAATGAGCAATAAATATTAAATAATCTTATTTTCCGATTTAAAGATTTTGTTCATTATCAGCACTTTTATATGTTGATTGGACGTAATATATCTTATATAGTAATAAAATGCTGAAAAGAGACATTCTAGACGAAGTTATGAGTAATAAATATTAATCAATCTTATTTTCCGATTTAAATTTTTCTTTCAATTTCTACACATTTATCTGTGGATTGGACATATTATATATTATTTAGTCATAAAATGCTGAAAACAAATTTTATAAAGAATAATGAGAAAAAAATATAACATAATATTATTTTCCGGTTTAAAATCTCAAAGCGATAATGAGCAAAATATAGTAAAAAAATATTATTTTCCGAATTAAAGTATTTGCTTATTTTCTCCACTTTTACGAATGGATTGGACATAAAATAGATTATTTAGTCTTAAAATGCTGAAATCAATGATTTTAGAAGGAATAATGCAAAATATATTAAGGATTTTGTGAATCTTCTGCACTTTTATGTGTGTATATGATATAAAATAACTTATTTAGTTTTAAAATGCTGGAAACTGATATTTCAAAGGAATTATGAGCAAAAGATATCAAATAATTTCATTTTCACATTTGAAGGTTTAAAGAAATAATAAGCAAAAATATTAGATAATTTTATTTATCAATTTAGCAATTTAAAGAAATATTGAGCAAAAAATATGAAACAATCTTATTTTCCTAATTAAATCTTTTGTTCAATTTCTGCACTTTTGTGTTTTGATTGAATATAATATACATTATTTATCTATCTTTCCGATTAAGTTTTTAAAGCAATAATGAGGGAAAAATATTAAGTATTCTTATATTCCGATATAAACATTTTGTTTATTTTCTGCACTCTTATGTGTGGATTAGACAAAGTAATACTTATTTAGTCATAAATGCTGAAAACAGACATCTTAGAAGAAATTATGAGCAAAAAATATTAAATAATATTATTTTCCGATTTAAAGTTATTGTTCAATTTCGGCACTTTTATGCGTGGATTGTACATATTATACATTATTTAGTCATAAAATGATGAAAACAGATATTTTAAACAAAGCTATGTGCAAAACATATTAAATAATTATAATTCTCGATTTAAAGTTTTAAAACAAAAATTAAAAATAATATTAAGTTATATTATTTCTTGATTTAAGATTTTTGTTCATTTTCCGCACTTTTATGTGTGGATTAGATATAAAATACCTTATTCAGTCATAAAATGTTGGAAAGAGAAATTTTATAAAGAATTATGAGCAAAAAATATAACATAAATTTATTTTCCGATATAAAATCTTAGAGCGATAATGAGCAAAATATAGTAAATAAAATTATTTTCCGATTTAAAGTTTTTGCTCATCTTCTGCACTTTTATGTGTGGATTGGACATAATATAACTTATTCAGTAATAAAATGCTGGGAAATGACATTTTCGATGGAATTATGAACAAACGATATTAAATAATCTGATTTTCCGATCTAAAGTTTTAAAGAAATAATGATAAAAATATGAAATAATCTTATTTTCCGATTTAAAGCTTATGTTCATTTCTGCACTCTAATGTGTGGATTGGATATAAAATAACTTATTTCGCCAATAAATGCAGAAATCAATGATTTGAGAAGGAATAATGCAAAATATATTATATAATCTTATTTTTCGATTTAAGGATTTTGTTCATCTTCTGAACTTTTACGTGTGGATTGGACATTATATACATTATTTAGATATAAAATGGTGGAAACAGACATTTCAGAAGGCAATATGAGCAAAAAATATGAAATAATCTTATTTTCCGATTTAGAGTTTTAAAGCAATAATGAACAAGAAATATGTAATAATCTTATTTTCCGGTTTAAATTCTTAAGGCAATCATGAGCAAAATGTATTAAGAAATCTTATTTCCCGACTTAATGCTTTCGTTCATTTTCTGCACAGTTGGATGTGTGGATGGGACATCATATATCTTATTTATATATAAAATACTGAAAACATACATTTCAGTAGGAGTTATGAACAAAAAATATTAAATAATCTTATTTTCCGATTGAAAGATTTTGTTCATTTTCTGCACTTTTATGTGTGGATTGGACATAATATAACTTATTTCGACATAAAATTCTGAAAACAGACATTTTCGAAGTAGTTATAAGCAAAACATATCAAATAATCTTATTTTCCGATTTAAAGTTTTAAAGTAACAATAAGCAAAAAATATTAAGTAATCTTATTTTCCTATTTAAAGTTTTAGACCAATAATGATAAGAACTACTAAAAAATCTTATTTTCCGATTTAAACTTTTGTTCATTCTCTGTACTCTTATGTGTAGATTGGACAAATAATAACTTATTTAGTCATAAAATGCTGATAACAATGACTTTCGAAGAATTATGTGCAAAATAAATTAAATATCCTTATTTTTCGATTTAAGGTTTTTGTTCATTTTCTGCACTTAAAAGTGCATACATTCGTAAATATGTGTATTGGACAAAATATACCGCATTTCGTCATAAATTGCCGAAAACAAACATTTTCGAAGTAATTATGAGTGAAAAATATTGAGTAATATTATTTTCCGTTCTAATGATTTTGTTCATTTTCTGCAATTTTGAGTGTGGAATGGACATAGTATACTTTATTTAGTCACAAAATTCCGAAAACAGAGATTTTACAAGGAATAATGAACAAGAAAACATTAAATAATCTTATTTTCCGATTTAAAATTTTTGTTCATTATCTGCACTTTTATGTGTGGATTGGACCTAAAATAACTTATTTCGATATAAAGTGCTGGAAACAGATAATTTCGAAGGAGTTATGAGCAAAACATATCAAATATTTTTATTTTCCGATTTAAAGTTTTAAAGCAGTAAAGAGCAAAAAAATATTAAATAGTCTTATATTCTGATTTGAAGATTTTGTTAATTTTAGCACTTCTATGTGTGAAATGTATATAATATATATTTAGTCATAAAATGCTCAAAACAAACATTTTCGTAGGAATAATGAGCAAAAAATATTAAGTGATCTTATTTTCCGATTTAAAGTTTTAATACAATAATTAAAAAAATATTAAAGAATCTTTTTTCTTGATTTAAAATTTTTGTTCATTTTCCGCTATTTTATGTATGGATTGGACACGAAATAAATTATTTAGTCATAAAATTTTGAAAGCAGAAATTTTAGAAAGATTTGGGAGCAAAAAAATTTTAAATAATCTTATTTTCCTATTTAAAGTCTTAAATATAGCAACAAAATATATTAAAAAATCTTATTTTCAGATTTTTTTTTTCATTCTCTGAACTTCTATGTGTGGATTGGACATGAAATACCTTATTTAGTCATAAAATGTTGAAAACAGAAATTTTAGAAAGAATAAGGAGAAAAAAAATTTCAAATAATCTTATTTTCCGATTTAAAGTTTTTGTACATTTTTTGCATTATTATGTGTGGATTGGACATAATATACAATATTTATCTATTTTTTCGATTAAGTTTTATAAAGCAATAATGAGGGAAAAATATTAGGTAATCTTATATTCCGATATAAACGTTTGGTTCATTTTCTGCACTCTTATGTGTGGATTAGACATAGTACTACTTATTTACTCATAAAATGCTGAAAACAGACATCTTAGAAGAAATTATGAGCAAAAAATTTTAGATAATATTATTTTCCGTCCTAAAGATTTAAAGCAACAATGAGCAAAAGATATAAAATAATCTTATTTTCTGATTAAAGGATTAGGTTCACTTTCTGCACTTGTATTTATGGATTGAAAAAAATATACCTTATTTAGTCTTAATATGCTGGAAACAGACATTTTCGAAGGAAATATGAGCAAAAAATGTTAAATAATTCTATTTTCCAATTTTGAGATTTTTTTTATATTCTGCACATTTATGTGTTGATTGGTCATAATATAGCTTATTTAGTCATAAAATTCTGAAAACAGAAATTTTCGAAAGAATTATGAGTAAAAATAACAAATAATCTTATTTTTCTATTTGAAGACTTCAAGTAATAATGAGCAAAATGTATTAAGAAATCTTATTTTCCGACTTTCTGTTTTTGTTCATTTTCTGCACTTTTATGTGTGGATTGGTAATAATATACATTATTTAGTCACAAAATGCTGGAAACAGACGTTTCAGATCGAATTATTAGTAAAAGATCTTAAACAATCTAATTGCCCGATTTAGTGCTTCAAATCAATAATGAGGAAAAATATTGAGTAATCTTATATTACGATTTAAACGTTTTGTTAATTTTCTGCACTTTTATGTGTGGATTAGACATAAGATGAATTATTTATTCATAAAATGCTGGAAAGAGACATCTTTGAAGAAATTATGAACAAAAATATTAAATAATATTATTTTCCGGCTTAAAGTTTTCAATCAACAATGAGCAAAATATTTTTTCTGATTAAAGGATTTTGTTCATTTTCTGCACTTTTATTTGTGGATTGAAAAAATATACCTTATTTAGTCTTAATATGCTGAAAACGGACATTTTCGAAGGAATTATGAGCAAGAAATATTAAATAATTGTATTTTTCAATTTTAAGATTTTCTTCATATTCTGCACATTTATGTGTAGATTGGTCATAATATAGCTTATATAGTCACAAAAAACTGAAAACAGAAATTTTTTAATGAATTATGAGCAAAAATATCAAATAATCTTTTTTTACGATCTCAAGATTAAAGCAATAATGAGCAAAATGTATTAAGATAGCTTATTTTCCGATTTATTGCTTTTGTACATTTTCTTAACTTTTATGTGTGGATTGGACATAATAGATCTTATTTATTTATAAAATGCTGGAAACAGACATTTCAGAAGGAATTATGAGTAAAAACTCTTTAACAATCTAATTTTCCGATTTAGTGCTTCAAATCAATAATGAGGAAAAAATATTGAGTAATCTTATATTACGATTTAAACGTTTTGTTCATTTTCTGCACTTTAATGTGTGGATTGGACATTAGATATATTATATAGTCATAAAATACTGAAAACAGAAATTTTATAAGGAATTTTGAGCAAAAAAATATTAAATAATCTTATTTTCCGATTTAAAGTCTTAAAGCAATACTGAACAAAATATAGTAAAAATCCTATTTCCCGATATAAAGTTTTTGTTCCTTTTCTGTACTCTTATGTGTGGATTGGATATACATTATTCAGTCATAAAATGCTGAAAACAGATATTTCTGAAGGAATTATGAGCAAATAATATTTTCCGATTTAGAGTTTTAAAGCAATAATGAACAAAAAATATGAAATATTCTTTTTTTCCGATTTAAAGTCTTAAAGCAATCATGAGCAAAATGTATTAAGAAATCTTATTTTCCGACTTTAGACTTTTGTTCATTTTCTGCACTTTTATGTGCGGATTGGACATAATATATCTTATTTATTTATAAAATACTGGAAACATACATTTAAAAGAAATTAAGATCAACAAAATATTATATAATCTTATTTTCCGATTTAGAGTTTTAAAGCAATAATGAGCAAAAAATATTAAATTATCTTATTTTCCGATTACAATATTTCGTTCATTTTCTACACGTTTATGTGTGGATTGGACATAATATGTGTTATTTATTTATGAAATACTGGAAACATATATTTCGGAAGGAATTATGAGCAAAAAAATATTAAATAATATTTTCCGATTCAGAGTTTTAGAGCAATAATGAACAAAAAATATGAAATAATCTTATTTTCCGATTTAAAGTCTTAAAGCAATCAAGACCAAAATGTATTAAGAAATCTTATTTTCCGACTTTAGGCTTTTGTTCATTTTTTGCATATTTAAATGCGGATTGGACATAATATATCTTATTTATTTATAAAATACTGGAAACATACATTTAAAAGGAATTATGAGCAACAAAATATTAAAAAAATTATTTTCCGATTTAGAGTTTGAAAGCCATAATGAGCAAAAAATATTAAATAATCTTATTTACCGAATTGAAGTTTTTGTTCATTTCCTGCATTCTTAAGTGTGAAATGGACACAAAATTGTATTAAATAATTTTATTTTCCGATTTAAAGACTTAAACCAATAATCAGAAAAATATAGTAAGAAATCTTATTTTCCGATTTAATGTTTTTGTTCATCTTCTGAACTTTTACGTGTGGATTGGACATTATATACATTATTTAGATATAAAATGGTGGAAACAGACATTTCAAAAGGCAATATGAGCAAAAAATATGAAATAATCTTATTTTCCGATTTAGAGTTTTAAAGCAATAATGAACAAGAAATATGTAATAATCTTATTTTCCGGTTTAAAGTCTTAAGGCATTCATGAGCAAAATGTATTAAGAAATCTTATTTCCCGACTTAATGCTCTCGTTCATTTTCTGCACAGTTATGTGTGGATGGGACATCATATATCTTATTTATTTATAAAATACTGAAAACATACATTTCAGTAGGAGTTATGAACAAAAAAATATTTAATAATTTTATTTTCCAATTTAGAGTTTTATAGCAATAATGAACAAAAAATAAGATATAATCTTATTTTCCGATTTTAAGATTTTGTTCATTTTCTGTACTTTTATGTATGGATTGGACAGAATATAACTTATATACTCATATAATTTTGTAAACAGACATTTTCGAAGAATTTATGTGTAAAAAAAATAATAAATATTCTTATTTTCCGAATAAAAGTTTTTGTTATTCTCTGCACTCTTATGTGTGAATTGGATATATAATAACTTATTTAGTCATAAAATGCTGGAAACATTCATTTTCGAAGGAGCTATGTGCAAAAAATATTGAATAATCTTATTTTCCGATTTGGAGTTTTAAGCAATAATGGGCAAAAAGTATGAAATTATCTTATTTTCCGATTGAAAGATTTTGTTCAATTTCTGCACTTTAGTGTGTGGATTTGACATAATATAAGTTATTTAGTCATAAAATAGTGTAAACAGACATTTTGTAAGGAGTTATGTGAAAAAATATTAAATTATCTTATTTTCCGAATAAAGTTTTAAAGCAATAATGATAAAAAAATATTAAATAATCTTATTTTCCGATTTAAGGCTTTTGCTCATTTTTGCACGCTTATGTGTTGATGGGACATTAAATAACTTATATAGTCATAAAATGCTGAAAACAATGATTTTAGAAGGAATTATGTGCAAAATATATTAAATAGTCATATTTTTCGATTTAGAGATTTTGTTCATTTTCTGCACTTTAATGTGTGGATTATTCATAATATACATTATATTGTCATAAAACGCTGGATACAGACATTTCAGAAGAAATTATGAGCAAAAATATATTAAATAATCTTATTTTCCGATTTAGAGTTTTTGTTTATATTCTGCACCTTTATGTGTGGATTGGACATAATATATATTATTAAGTCGTAAAACACTGGAATAAAACATATTAGAAGGAATTATGAGCAAAAAATATTAAATAATCTTATTTTCCGATTAAAATATTTTGTTAATTTTCTGCACGTTTATGAGTGGATTGGACATAATATACATTATTAATTCGTAAAACAATGGAATAAAACATATTAGAAGGAATTATGAGTAAAAAATTGTAAACAATATTATTTTCCGATTTGGTGTTTTAAAACAATAAAGTGCAAAAATATTAAATAATCTTATTTTCCGAATTAAGGATTTTGTTCATTTTCTGCACTTTTATGTGTGGATTGGACATAATATAACTTATTTCGACATACAATTCTGAAAACAGACATTTTCGAAGTAGTTATGAGCAAAACATATCAAATAATCTTATATTCCGATTTAAAATTTTAAAGTAGCAATAACCAAAAAATATTAAGTAATCTTATTATCCTATTTAAAGTTTTAGAGCAATAATGATAAGAACTACTAAAAAATCTTATTTTCCGATTTAAACTTTTGTTCATTCTCTGTACTCTTATGTGTAGATTGGACAAATAATAACTTATTTAGTCATAAAATGCCGATAACAATGATTTTAGAAGAATTATGTGCAAAATATAATCAATATTCTTATTTTTCGATTTAAAGTTTTTGTTCATTTTCTGCACTTAAAAGTGCATACATTCGTAAATATGTGTATTGGACAAAATATACCGTATTTCGTCATAAATTGCCGAAAACAAACATTTTCGAAGTAATTATGAGTGAAAAATATTGAGTAATATTATTTTCCGTTCTAATGATTTTGTTCGTTTTCTGCAATTTTGAGTGTGGAATGTACATAGTATACTTTATTTAGTCATAAAATTCCGAAAACAGAGATTTTAGAAGGAATAATAAACAAGAAAACATTAAATAATCTTATTTTTCGATTTAAAATTTTTGTTCATTTTCTGTACTTTTATGTGTGGATTAGTAATAAAATTCTGGAAACCGACATTTCAGATTAAATTATGAACAAAAAATATTAAACCATCTTATTTCCCGATTTAGTGTTTTAAAGCAATAATGAGCAATAAATATTAAATAATCTTATTTTCCGATTTAAAGATTTTGTTCATTATCAGCACTTTTATATGTTGATTGGACGTAATATATCTTATATAGTAATAAAATGCTGAAAAGAGACATTCTATACGAAGTTATGAGTAATAAATATAAATCAATCTTATTTTCCGATTTAAATTTTTCTTTCAATTTCTACACATTTATCTGTGGATTGGACATATTATATCTTATTTAGTCATAAAATGCTGAAAACAAATTTTATAAAGAATAATGAGAAAAAAATTTAACATAATCTTATTTTCCGGTATAAAATCTCAAAGCGATAATGAGCAAAATATAGTAAAAAATATTATTTTCCGAATTAAAGTTTTTGCTCATTTTCTCCACTTTTACGAATGGATTGGACATAAAATAGATTATTTAGTCTTAAAATGCTGAAATCAATGATTTTAGAAGGAATTATGCAAAATATATTATTTGTTAATCTTCTGCACTTTTATGTGTGTATAGGATATAAAATAAATTATTTAGTTTTAAAATGCTGGAAACTGACATTTCGAAGGAATTATGAGCAAAAGATATCAAATAATTTCATTTTCTCATTTGAAGTTTTAAGGAAATAATGAGCTAAAATATTAAATAATTTTATTTATCAATTTAGCAATTTAAAGCAATATTGAGCAAAAAATATGAAACAATCTTATTTTCCTAATTAAAGCTTTTGTTCATTTTCTGCACTTTTATGTTCTGATTGAATATAATATACATTATTTATCTATCTTTCCGATTAAGTTTTTTAAAGCAATTATGAGGGAAAAATATTAAGTATTCTTATTTTCCGATATAAACATTTTGTTTATTTTCTGCACTCTTATGTGTGGATTAGACATAGTATTACTTATTTAGTCATAAAATGCTGAAAACAGACATCTTAGAAGAAATTATGAGCAAAAAATATTAAGAAATATTATTTTCCGACTTAAAGATTGAAAGCAAAAATGAGCAAAAGATATTAAATAATCTTATTTTCTGATTAAAGGATTAGGTTCATTTTCTGCACTTTTATTTATGGATTGGAAAAAAATATACCTTATTTAGTCTTAATATGCTGGAAACATTTTCGAAGGAATTATGAGCAAAAAATATTAAATAATTTTATTTTTCAATTTTAAGATTTTTTTCATATTCTGCACATTTATGTGTTGATTGCTCATAATAGAGCTTATTTAGTCATAAAATTCTGAAAACAGAAATTTTCGAAACAATTATGAGTAAAAATATCATATAATCTTATTTTCCGATTTGAAGACTTGAAGCAATAATGAGCAAAATGTATTAAGAAATCTCATTTTCCGACTTTCTGTTCTTGTTCATTTTCTGCACTTTTATGTGTGGATTGGACATAATATGTCTTATTTATTTATAAAATTATGAAAACATTCATTTCAGAAGGAATTATGAGCAAAAAATATTAAATAGTCTTTTTTCCGATTTAGACTTTTAAAGCAATAATGAGCAATATATAGTATAAATCTTATTTTCCAATTTAATGTTTTTATGCACTTTTATATGTGGATTGGATATAATATACACTATTTAGTCATAAAATGCTGGAAACAGATATTTCAGAAAAAATTATGAGCAAAAATATTAATCCATCTTATTTTCCGATTTTGTGTTTTAAAGTTATGAGCAATAAAATATGAAATAGTCTTATTTTCCATTCTAAAGATTTTTTTAATTTTCAGCACTTTTATGTGTTGATTGGACAAAATATATCTTATATAGTCATAAAATACTGTAAAGAGACATTTTAGACGAAGTTATGTGTAATAAATAATAATTAATCTTATTTTCCGATTTAAACTTTTTGTTCAATTTCCAAGTTTTTATTTGTGGATTGGACATATTTTATCTTATTTAGTCATATAATGCTGAAAACATATATTTTAGAGGAAGCTATGAGCAAAAAATATTAAATAATCTTATTTTCTGATTTAAAGTTATTCTTCAATTTCTGCACTTTTATGCGTGGATTGTACATATTATACATTATTGAGTCATAAAATGCTGAAAGCAGATATTTTAGACAAAGCTATGTGCCAAGTAGATTAAATAATTATAATTCTCGATTTAACGTTTTAAAACAAAAATGAAAAATAATATTAAGTTATATTATTTCTTGATTTAAGATTTTTGTTCATTTTCCGCACTTTTATGTGTGGATTACATATAAAATAAATTATTCAGTCATAAAATGTTGGAAAGAGAAATTTTATAAAGAATTATGAGCAAAAAATATAACATAAATTCATTTTCCTATTTAAAAACTTAGAGCGATAATGAGCAAAATATAGTAAATAATCTTATTTTCCGATTTAAAGTTTTTGCTCATCTTCTGCACTTTTATGTGTGGATTGGACATAATATAAATTATTCAGTAATAAAATGCTGGAAAATGACATTTTCGATGGAATTATGAACAAACGATAGTAAATAATCTGATTTTCCGATCTAAAGTTTTAAAGAAATAATGATAAAAATATGAAATAATCTTATTTTCCGATTTAAAGCTTCTGTTCATTTCTGCACTCTAATGTGTGGATTGGATATAAAATAACTTATTTCGCCAATAAATGCTGAAATCAATGATTTGAGAAGGAATTATGCAAAATATATTATATAATCTTATTTTTCGTTTTAAGGATTTTGTTAAATTTATATACATAATATACCTTATTTAGTCATAAAATTCCGAATACAGACATTTTCGAAGAAATTATGAGTCAAAAAGATTGAAAAATTCTATTTTCCGATTGAAAGATTTTGTTCATTTTCTGCACTTTTAAGTGTGGATTGGACATAATTTACTTTATTTACTAATAAAATGACGAAAACAGATATTTTGTAAGGAAATATGAGAAAAATATTAAACAATATTATTTTCCGCTTTAACGTTTTAAAGCAATATTGAGCAAAATATATGAAATAATATTATTTTCCGATTTAAAGATTTTGTTCATTTTCTGCAATTTTATGTGTGGATTGCACATAATAAAACTTATTTAGTCATAAAATGCTGGAAGCAGATATTTTCGAAGGAATTGCGAGCAGAAATATGTAATAATCTTAATTTCCGATTTAAAGACTTAAAGCAATAATGAGCAAAATATTTAATGAAATTTTATTTTCAGATTCAAAATATTTTTTCATTTTCTGCACTCATGTGGATTGGACATGAAATAACTGATTTAGTCATAAGATGTTGAAAACAGAATTTCTCTAAGAAATTAGGAGCAAACTATATTAAATAATCTTATTTTCCGATTTAAAGAATTTGTTCATTTGCTGCACATTTATGTGTGGAAAAATATTATATAATCCTATTTTCCGATTTAAAGATTTTGATCATTTTCTGCACTTCTATGTGTGGATTGAACATAATATTACTGATTTAGTCATAAGATACTGGAAAAAGACATTTTCGAAGGAATTAAGAGCAAAAACATAGAACAATCTTATTTTCCAATTTATTGTTTCAAAGCAATCATAAACAAAAAATATTAAATAATCTAATTTTTCGATTTATTGTTTTAAAGCAATATTGAGAAACAAATTATAAGTAATCCTATTTCTTGATTTAAAATTTTTCTTCATTTTCCCCTCTTTTATGTGTGGATTGGTTATAAAATATCTTTTCAGTCATAAAATGCTGAAAACAGAAATTTTTGAAAGAATAATGAACAAAAATATCAAATAATATTAATTTCCGATTTAGAGACTTGAAGCAATAATGAGCAAAATGTATTAAGAAATCTTATTTTCCGACTTTCTGTTCTTGTTCATTTTCTGCACTTTTATGTGTGGATTGGACATAATATGTCTTATTTATTTATAAAATTATGGAAACATTCATTTCGGAAGGAATTATGAGCAAAAAATATTAAATAGTCTTTTTTCCGATTTAGACTTTTAAAGCAATAATGAGCAAAATATAGTAAAAATCTTAATTTCCAATTTAATGTTTTTATGCACTTTTATATGTGGATTGGATATAATATACACTATTTAGTCATAAAATGCTGGAAACAGGTATTTCAGAAAAAATTATGAGCAAAATATTAATTCATCTTATTTTCCGATTTTGTGTTTTAAAGCAATGAGCAAAAAAATATGAAATAGTCTTATTTTCCAATTTAAAGATTATTTTAATTTTCAACACTTTTATGTGTTGATTGGACAAAATATATCTTATATAGTCATAAAATACTGTAAAGAGACATTTTAGACGAAGTTATGAGTAATAAATAATAATTAATCTTATTTTCCGATTTAAGCATTTTGTTCAATTTCTAAGTTTTTATTTGTGGATTGGACATATTTTATCTTATTTAGTCATAAAATGCTGAAAACATATATTTTAGACGAAGCTATGAGCAAAAAATATTAAACAATCTTATTTTCCGATTTAAAGTTATTGTTCAATTTCTGCACTTTTATGCGTGGATTGTACATATTATACATTATTTAGTCATAAAATGATGAAAACAGATATTTTAAACAAAGCTATGTGCAAAACATATTAAATAATTATAATTCTCGATTTAAAGTTTTAAAACAAAAATGAAAAATAATATTAAGTTATATTATTTCTTGATTTAAGATTTTTGTTCATTTTCCGCACTTTTATGTGTGGATTAGATATAAAATACCTTATTCAGTCATAAAATGTTGGAAAGAGAAATTTTATAAAGAATTATGAGCAAAAAATATAACATAAATTTATTTTCCGATTTAAAATCTTAGAGCGATAATGAGCAAAATATAGTAAATAAAATTATTTTCCGATTTAAAGTTTTTGCTCATCTTCTGCACTTTTATGTGTGGATTGGACATAATATAACTTATTCAGTAATAAAATGCTGGGAAATGACATTTTCGATGGAATTATGAACAAACGATATTAAATAATCTGATTTTCCGATCTAAAGTTTTAAAGAAATAATGATAAAAAATATGAAATAATCTTATTTTCCGATTTAAAGCTTCTGTTCATTTCTGCACTCTAATGTGTGGATTGGATATAAAATAACTTATTTCGCCAATAAATGCTGAAATCAATGATTTGAGAAGGAATAATGCAAAATATATTATATAATCTTATTTTTCGATTTAAGGATTTTGTTCATATTCTGAACTTTTACGTGTGGATTGGACATTATATACATTATTTAGATATAAAATGGTGGAAACAGACATTTCAGAAGGCAATATGAGCAAAAAATATGAAATAATCTTATTTTCCGATTTAGAGTTTTAAAGCAATAATGAACAAGAAATATGTAATAATCTTATTTTCCGGTTTAAATTCTTAAGGTAATCATGAGCAAAATGTATTAAGAAATCTTATTTCCCGACTTAATGCTTTCGTTCATTTTCTGCACAGTTGGATGTGTGGATGGGACATCATATATCCTATTTATTTATAAAATACTGAAAACATACATTTCAGTAGGAGTTATGAACAAAAAATATTAAATAATTTTATTTTCCAATTTAGAGTTTTAAAGCAATAATGAACAAAAAATAAGATATAATCTTATTTGCCGATTTTAACATTTTGTTCATTTTCTGTACTTTTATGTATGGATTGGACAGAATATAACATATACTCATATAATTTTGTAAACAGACGTTTTCGAAGGAGTTATGTGTAAAAAAATAATAAATATTCTTATTTTCCGAATAAAAGTTTTTGTTATTCTCTGCACTCTTATGTGTGAATTGGACATATAATAACTTATTTAGTCATAAAATGCTGGAAACATTCATATTCGAAGGAGCTATGTGCAAAAAATATTAAATAATCTTATTTTCCGATTGAAAGATTTTGTTCATTTTCTGCACTTTTATGTGTGGATTGGACATAATATAACTTATTTCGACATAAAATTCTGAAAACAGACATTTTCGAAGTAGTTATAAGCAAAACATATCAAATAATCTCATTTTCCGATTTAAAGTTTTAAAGTAACAATAAGCAGAAAATATTAAGTAATCTTATTTTCCTATTTAAAGTTTTAGACCAATAATGATAAGAACTACTAAAAAATCTTATTTTCCGATTTAAACTTTTGTTCATTCTCTGTACTCTTATGTGTAGATTGGACAAATAATAACTTATTTAGTCATAAAATGCTGATAACAATGACTTTCGAAGAATTATGTGCAAAATAAATTAAATATCCTTATTTTTCGATTTAAGGTTTTTGTTCATTTTCTGCACTTAAAAGTGCATACATTCGTAAATATGTGTATTGGACAAAATATACCGCATTTCGTCATAAATTGCCGAAAACAAACATTTTCGAAGTAATTATGAGTGAAAAATATTGAGTAATATTATTTTCCGTTCTAATGATTTTGTTCATTTTCTGCAATTTTGAGTGTGGAATGGACATAGTATACTTTATTTAGTCACAAAATTCCGAAAACAGAGATTTTACAAGGAATAATGAACAAGAAAACATTAAATAATCTTATTTTCCGATTTAAAACTTTTGTTCATTATCTGCACTTTTATGTGTGGATTGGACCTAAAATAACTTATTTCGATATAAAGTGCTGGAAACAGATAATTTCGAAGGAGTTATGAGCAAAACATATCAAATATTTTTATTTTCCGATTTAAAGTTTTGAAGCAGTAAAGAGCAAAAAAAATATTAAATAGTCTTATATTCTGATTTGAAGATTTTGTTGATTTTAGCACTTCTATGTGTGAAATGGATATAATATATATTTAGTCATAAAATGCTCAAAACAAACATTTTCGTAGGAATAATGAGCAAAAAATATTAAGTGATCTTATTTTCCGATTTAAAGTTTTAATACAATAATTAAAAAAATATTAAGGAATCTTTTTTCTTGATTTAAAATTTTTGTTCATTTTCCGCTATTTTATGTATGGATTGGACACGAAATAAATTATTTAGTCATAAAATTTTGAAAGCAGAAATTTTAGAAAGATTTGGGAGCAAAAAAATTTTAAATAATCTTATTTTCCGATTTAAAGTTTTAAAGCATGCTTTTGTCCATATTCTACACTTTTATGCTTGGATTGGACATCATATATCTTATTCATATATAAAATACTAGAAACATACATTTCAGAAGGAATTATGAGCAAAAAATATTAAATAATCTTATTTTCCGATTTAGATATTTTGTTCATTTTCTGCACTTCTTGTGTGAATTGGACATATAACAACTTATTACGTTATAAAATGCTAAAAACATATATTTTCGAAGAAATTATTAGCAGAAAATATCAACTAACTTTATTTTCTGATTTGAAGTTTTGAAGAAATAATAAGCAAAAATATTAAATAATTTTATTTACCAATTTCAATTTTTTCTTCATTTTCTCCACATCTATGTGTGGATTGGTCATAAAATAAATTATTTAGTCATATAATGCTGAAAACAGAAATTTTCGAAAGAATTATGAGCAAAAATATCAAATAATCTTATTTTCCGATTTAAATATTTTCTTCATTTTCTGCACACTCATGTGTGGATTGGACATAATATACATAATTAAGTCACAAAACGCTGGAAACAGACGTATCAGAAGGAATAAGGAACAAAAAATATCAAACAATCTTATTTTCCTGTATAGTGTTCTAAAGCAATATTGACCAAACAATATTAAATAATCTTAATTTCCGATTTAAAGATTTTGTTCATTTTCTGCACTTTTATGTGTTGATTGGACATAAAATACATCATTAAGTTATAAAACGCTGGAAACAGACATTTCAGAAGGAATTATGAGAAAAAAATCTTAAACAATCTAATTGTCCGATTTAGTGTTTTAAAGCAGTAATGAGGAAAAATATTGAGTAATCTTATATTCCGATTTAAACATTTTGTTCATTTTCTGCACTTTTATTGTGGATTGGACATTAAATATATTATATAGTCACAAAATACTGAAAACAGAAATTTTATAAGGAATTTTGAACAAAGAATATTTAATAATCTTATTTTCCGATTGAAGTCTTGTAGCAATCATGTGCAAAATGTATTAGGAAATATTGTTTTCCAACTTAAAGCTTTTGTTAATTTTCTGCACTTCTATGTGTGAATTGGACATAATATGTCTTATTTATTAATAAAATACTGGAAACATACATTTCAGAAGGAATTATGAGCAATATAAAAGGTTTTGTATATTCTCTGCCCTCTTTTTTGGGGATTAGACATAAGCTGACTTATTTAGTAATAAAATGCTGAAAACAGACATTTTAAAAGAAATTATGAGCAAAAAATATTAAATAATATTATTTTCTGGCTTAAAGTTTCAAAGCAAAAATGAGCAAAGGATATTAAATAATCTTATTTTCTGATTGAGGCTTTTGTTCATTTTCTGCACTTTAAAGTGTGAGTTGGACTTAATATAACATATTTTGTCATTAAATTCTGAAAACAAAAATTCTCGAAATAATTATGAGCAAAAATATCAAATAATCTTATTTTCCGATTTAAAGTCTTAAAGCAATACTGAACAAAATATAGTAAAAATCCTTTTTCCCGATATGAAGTTTTTGTTCATTTTCTGCACTCTTATGTGTGGATTGGATATACATGATTCAGTCATAAAATGCTGAAAACAGATATTTCTGAAGGAATTATGAGCAAAAAAAATTAAATAATATTTTCCGAGTTTTAAAGCAATAATGAAAAAGAATAATCTATTTTTCCGATTTAAAGCAATCATGCGCAAAATGTATAAAGAAATCTTAGTTCTCCGACTTTAGGCTTTTGTTCATTTTCTGCACTTTTATGTGCGGATTGGACATAATATATCTTATTTATTTACAAAATACTGGAAACATACATTTAAAAGGAATTATAAGCAACAAAATATTAAATAAACTTATTTTCCGATTTAGAGTTTTAAAGCAATAATGAGCAAAAAATATTAAATTATCTTATTTTCCGATTAAAATATTTCCTTCATTTTCTACACTTTTATGTGTGGATTGGACATAATATGAGTTATTTATTTATAAAATACTGGAAACATACATTTCGGAAGGAATTATGAGTAAAAAAATATTAAATAATATTTTCCGATTTAGAGTTTTAGAGCAATAATGAACAAAAAATATGAAATAATCTTATTTTCCGATTTAAAGTCTTAAAGCAATCAAGAGCAAAATGTATTAAGAAATCTTATTTTCCGACTTTAGGCTTTTGTTCATTTTCTGCAGTTTTATGTGCGGATTGGACATAATATATCTTATTTATTTACAAAATACTGGAAACATACATTTCAGAAGGAATTATGAGCAACAAAATAGTAAATAATCTTATTTTCCTATTTGGAGTTTTAAAGCAATAATGGGCAAAAATATGAAATTATCTTATTTTCCGATTGAAAGATTTTGTTCATTTTCTGCACATTTCTGTGTGGATTGGACAGAATATAACTATCTTAATCATAAAATATAACTTATTTAGTCATTAAATGGTGTAAACAGACATTTTGTAAGGAGTTATGTGAAAAAATATGAAATTATCTTTTTTTCCGAATAAAGTTTTAAAGCAATAATGATAAAAAAATATTAAATAATCTTATTTTTCGATTTAAGGCTTTTGCTCATTTTTTGCACTCTTATGTGTTGATGGGACATTAAATAACTTATATAGTCATAAAATGCTGAAAACAATGATTTTAGAAGGAATTATGTGCAAAATATATTAAATAATCATATTTTTCGATTTAGATATTTTGTTCATTTTCTGCACTTTTATGTGTGGATTATTCATAATATACATTATATTGTCATAAAACGCTGGATACAGACATTTCAGAAGAAATTGTGAGCAAAAATATATTAAATAATCTTATTTTCCGATTTAGAGTTTTAAAGCAATATTGGGCAAAAAATATGAATTAATCTTATTTTGCGATTTAAATGTTGTGTACATTTTTTGCAGTTTTATGTGTAGATTGGACATAATATAACTTATTTAGTCATAAGATGTTGGAAACAGACATTTTCGAAGGAATCATGAGCAAAAGTATAAAAACTTATTTTCCGATATAAAGTCTTAAAGCAATAATGAGCAAAATATAGTAAAATATTTTATTTTCCG